>WUAP02038451.1:0-18791 GCA_015163945.2 Stichodactyla helianthus | reverse complement strand
TTCGTTGGCACATTCAGATTCCTTTTTAAGAACAAAAGCTAGGTCTCAATTTCGTTACTGATAAGTATGACTAGTATGTTAATAAAAGTCAAAGTGCAGTCAGGTTGTAAAGTGATAAGTGAACTTGTCAGTACCTAAAGTGGAAAAATCAGCTGCCTAAGTGAAAAATCAGCAGTCGGACACCAAAGTGAACGGATCAGCACTAAACTAAGTAAAAACTCAGCACTTACTAAGTACATAATCATTCAGCAAAATTAAGTTGATCGGTCAGCAGGACTATGCCCCATGGTTTTCATTGATTTCATGTTATTTCACACCTTTTCCAACGCAATGAATTTTTTACGAATAAATGAAAATTGATTATTTTGGACCATTTTGTACCAAAACGTATGGACCATAGCCCACGGTTTTCATCGATATTGGTTCATTTTCACACTTTTTCCAAGGCAATGAACTATTTATGAATACTGGTACTTTTTGGCCCACTATCGTAACTTGACGTAGGAGTATCTCGTAACCTGAACCAGGAGTATCCCACAACCTGAACTAGGATCCCACAACCTGGAGTATCCCACAACCTGAACTAGGAGCATCCCACAACCTGAATTAGGAGAACTGTTGTAGGTACAATCCACGATAATGGAAAAAGACTGTCTCATTAAGATAAACTTTTTATTGAAATGCAACTTTTAATTAAGTCGAATGATTTATATGATAGATATTTGTGAATTATGTGTTACATGTAACGTTAAATAATTAAAATCTTAATCCATGGTCGTTTTCTAATTAATATTTTGGGAAAATATGATCAAATGCTTATCAAATATAACTATTTTTAATTCTGCGCTAACGTCAAAGGGGACCTTACATGAGATTAGACTACCATCTCAAGACATGGCACTTCAACTGAATCACTCGTGAGGCACCCATCAACAGACTCTTAGGCTGGGGCATAAGGTAAGCGGTGACCCCTCTCCTGTCCTTAGCCAGCTAGATTTTTTGCTTGTCTGAACTGTCTACATCAAATTTATTAAAACCAGATTTACTAGCCTTACAGATTGCGTCGTACACATTCCCGCTCCAAAACCAGCCTCTGGGCCTGTTTGGTATTTGAAAGCGCATGGTATGCATCATAATTAGTTTCATTGCATTTTGACACTGTATGTTGGTCTCGAGGCATTTTATTCAAAGAATAAAAATAGCCTTAGAAATTCCATGTTCACCAGGGGTGCTTTCCATTTAACTAGAAAAACCGAAAATTCCTGTTGGAAAAACAAATGGTATGTGTCATTCCGATCGGAAAGTTCCGAAAAACTCGGTCTACCGATGGAGGTAATCCACTTTTCCCGCTCTTTTAGACACGTCATTGTACCACGTGTTTCCCCGCTCTTTTTGGTTGGAAGACACGCGTACCATTTATCGGTAGTTTTTAAGGAAACGAATATCCAACCGGATGGATTGGTTTAAATGGAAAACACCCCAGAACAGGGGCCATAAATCAACTGGAGCTTCAAAGAGGTTTCTAATTTAAGAGCACAAGTTAGTCACAAGTATATTCTGTACTCCTCTTTCCAATCTGTAGCAAAAAGATATAAATTCAAAGCAAAGCTGCCCTCAAATAACTGTTAGCTTTTACTTCTAGTATATTGTATACTAAACTATTTAACCCTACTTTATAGAGTGAGGGCACTTCACCCGTGAAAAGTAGTCCAATAGAGGTTAGTAAACACTAATTCCATTGTTTTCTTTCATGTCTATTTGTCTGAGATTTTACTATTAGTTTCTGTTTCAAGGTGCGGTAATACGAGCACCAAAATCGTGCAACTTGTCGCATTTCAAGTTGCAGAGCGATTTTGCTCGTATTACCACCATGTACGTCGTAACTGGTCATGAAACAAAAATCGATGTTACAAGTTGCAAAATTTTGTTGCACGAAGTATAAAAAGAGCTTCTTAAGGCTGATTTACACGCTACGATTTGTCGGCGCGATGTGAGTTTTATTGTTTTTAGCACTCTTTTTCCTTTCAAAAATCGGGCCGACACAAGAAAAAAATGTTGCAGTGCAACAGATTTTTCAGAATCGGGTCGATTCTTTCGTTTTTCCATACAAAGCCTATCAAAAATCGGGCCGACAATCGTATCGTGTAAATCAGCCTTTATGCAACAAGCAGCCACAACTTGCAACACCGATTTCTGTCGCGCGAGAGGTTGCATACGTGAGTGGTAACATGAACATCACTCTGCAACTTGCAACGCAACGCTGTTGCACGATTTTGTTCTTCGTATTACCGCACCTTCACGGGTTAAGTGCCACAACTCTAATACAGAAATTAACTACAAAGTACAAACAATGACTTCGTTTGTTTTCAAAAGACCTAATTGCAGTGAAAAATGCATGTGGAAAATAAAAAATTCAAGTGGAAATAAAAGAAATCGTGATTGACCAAAAGAAAATATATCGATTCCTCAGCAACCGCAATTATTAAAAACTTTGTTACTCTGAACTAGAACGCCTTTTGAAAGGGCAATATATTTATGTGTATACCAGATGGGTCACGTTAACTGCTACTCCGCCATGTTGGATTTTTTAACCTATATCTTTCTTAGCTTTAAAAACTCCTTCTAGTTCACTACATTCCTAAATGAGGTATTTTCTTTGGTATTTATCCATTTGCAAATTAGCATCACGGCCTGTTGTTCAGAATATCCTGAAAGAAAATGATCTATCCAAGCATTTTGTTTTCCAGATTCAAACGTTGTACACCTTGGACTGCGAACGTCACCTCTCTATAGTGATGTTATCATACACTTTTATAAGAATTAGATTTGAACCACAAAATCCAAACATTCTAGTTGCTGACGCTGAATTTAAGGACTGCAGATTCAGATAAATTTGGAAAACATGAATTCTTAATTCACTAACACCAAAAATTCCAAAGTTCAATTTCTGAAATTAGGATTACACCTGTCCTATTATGTTCAGTTATAACATAGCCACGATATAACGCGCGTTGTGATTGGTTAATTCGCATCCATTTCACGATGGATTACACGCTAACGTGATCAAGAGCGCGCGTGCCCGTGTATTGAGTTTCGTTCATATTTTTTCAAATTTTTGTATTACTTTCGGCTCTGGCTATGTTATAAAAAAATAGGTTCACGCTTATATGCATACATCGTGAAATGGATGCACTAAGCGCGAACCATTTCTTTATTATATTACAACAATTTACTTCGATATTCATAGTTATTAAGCATGCTGCCGAGAGTGTACTATTAAAATTGGAAGTCCAGACCATGTCACTGAATACAGCCCAAGGCAATTATAGAAAGGTAAATTTATAAATTTGCTTGTCTTGCTCACGTGACGGTAGTTCATTTCCCCTGCGCTAGGAATGCGAGGCTCTTGAAACGAACTTTCTTTCAGTAACTGGTGCAAACCCTAGCGAGAAACAGGCATTTCCAGTTTCATTACAGGCTATAATTTGTAAAAACGCCAGCAAATGAATAAATGAAATTGGTCACAATACTAAAGCGATAAATACATGCCCTTGCTTTAGATATATGGATTTAAGGTCAAGAAAATACCTTTTTAAAAAACACTATTATAGAATAATCTACAGTATTTATTGTAAGCTTATTGATCTTGTGACGTCATAACCGCCATGTTGGTGGACAACTGGGAGGCTAATAAGAGTATATCTCGTACTTTGTCCACTAATATGGCCGCACTACGCTGTTAAGTACTTCCTTAGGAAGTAGTAAATGACAAGAACACTGAATCGTGTGAAAACGTATTCTTTCGATTATAATTTATGAGGACTTTTTCCACATCAACACCATCTTCGGTTCTACAACAGTCGATTGTCATCTTTGTCCCTTTGTGGCCAAAATCACTCGTGGCCGTTTTACGACATAAGATTTTGACTTACAACTGTCGCATGTGTTATGCTAACGCCATGACTGACGATTCGAAGATGTACTCTATTTTCGTCTACCACTGTCACTCTCTTGCTTCGCATAGTAATCAGCTATTCTGTCTGTCGCTGAAGTCACTATCAGGTAGCGTGTTATCTTTTTCTTGATTATAAGCTGACTGACACAAAGCAATAAGCCAAATCCACTTGGGCGTATTTGTTTTTTCCTATTTCAGACCACCTGTCATTCCCTTGGGTATTGTTTCTTTGTTTCTCGGTGCGTGAGAAGATACACTAATGGAAGTACCTCAAACAAAGAATCGTTTTCTCAAGGGATTGACATGTGGTCTGAAAGGGAAAAAAATACGCCCAAGTGGATTTGGTTTCTTATTCTGGACTTTGAGGGACACTTTGCATAAATACAATAGTTTGCTGTCCCCTTTATTGCATATGAAAACTATTGTGCTTATGCAAAGTGCACTTCAAATGAAATGCTGTATGGGTCGTAAGAAAGCAGTTACAGACCCATATGCAATTATGTCTCAAGCCTCTCTTGTGTGCATGAAAACGAAAGGTGTTTTTAATGAACCTATAGTATCATTGTGAGTCTTGAGGTGTAAATAACATGGTTACTACATTTATGCAAAGAGTCTATTTATGCTGTCATAAGCATGGCTTAAGTAGATCGCATGACACAGTTGTAAGGCAAAATTTTATCGTGTTGTAAATTGGTATTTAGGATCCCGAGAAAACCAAGCCTATCTGAATTAAATAATTCTTTACCAAACGACTTTTTCTTTACAAATAGATGACAAATCTCCCGTGCGAACCAAGATTGGCGTCTTCGCGAAAACAACAGTTTAATATTAACCCCGATTATCAATTTATTCTTAGTTTGTTCCGTCAAAAAAGAAATCTTTAAATCTAGTCATTTTTAATATTCACTATTGTTCATACCCATGTGCCCTTATTTTTCTTTGTAGATTTTTCATCGCGGGAAGGTTCATTCTCTCCGCCTTCTGTTATCTCTACAGCTAAGCTAGTGGAGGAGATAGGCCTCAGTGCGGTTCCTTCCTCGCCTTTACTACTTCCTGTGCCCTCGCCAGTGTTTGGTTTACAGTACGGCACGATGATCATGTGTCTGTTGAGAACCGACCAGCGTTGAAAGTACCGTTTCACATGCCGGTAACTATCGAAATATAAACCACCTACGGCTAGCGCGATGAACAACCCATTCAACATGTAAGCGAACTTCACTTCGTCTGTCGTCCGTTCTGCAACGGCCGTGGGCGTGGAACTGACACGTGACCACACTATCCAGGTGATGGACGTGAGAAGCATGGTGACGAAGGCGATGAACAAGCCAATGTGCAGCCAGCCTTTTGTGCTTACACTTGGAAATTTCCACTGGAATAAAATAACAGACTCGTAAGAAATCAATTACCAGCCTTTTTCCCTCAGCAGCCCTTACGCCACGAAAACCTGGTGCAGTGCATCATGGGATAAGTTGGGATGAAGTTGTAAATCTACGGGCAAAATATACAAACAACAGCAACAACAAACCAAACCAACCAACCAACCAAAACGAAACAAAAAAAACAAACAAAAACGTGCAACTTGTTGCGCAACATTGAAAATGTTGCTTGCATTACCCTCGGTTCGCATCAAAATTCCTTTGTTGCACGAAGAAGTCATCTCTATCATTTCTACTCATCTACCTATTGCCACCAAGCACACAACCATGCTGTAAAATAATTTTCGCACCACTGAAAAACTCTCGGCAATAACGTGCCGTGATCGTGATAGACAAAAGCATTGTCACTTGGGTGAATTGTGATCACGCGCACTGTGATTGGCTCACCAGATGTCGTACCATGACAGTGGCACGTGCTTGCCTTGTGGTTTCGCAGTTATACGAAAACTTAACGCATTAAACTTGGCATGTAACGTCTTAAACCATTTCTTTCTTCTTTTATGCCCTATCAAACGCAAAAAAGAGCTAATGGCAAGACCTTATTTTTTTCCTTTTAAACCCACAAAGTAGCAGAGGTGTCTTTTTTCTGCATGCGAAAGTAACTGTTAAAATAAATGTTATTGTTTTTCCCCAAATATGCATATTCACACCCAGTGTTGAGTCTGCAGTGTGTATAACGAAAGAGATACGCAAGATAAATGTTCCGGTAATTTCAAACCACAAACCACACCTAATTGTCTAATAGGATTGGATTAGATTCGGTACACCAAAAATAGACCTTTCATGAATTCGCTTGGATGATCACAAAACAAAGGGTTCAAATCGAGACTGAACTTGATTCTTTTGATATCAAGGCCAACCTCGACTTGAAGCCATTGTTTCGTGATCATCCAAGAGAATTCGGGAAAGGTCTATTTAGCGCATCAAACAGGCTAAGACATCTAAAAGTGATGAACGTAAATGAAGTGGAAAACATAATGCAACTGTTCGAAAAGTTGTAAAAAAGAGAAGACAGCAAGCGCTAAGGGACAGGTGTTAAAACTTCTACCTTTTATAAGGCACAACACGATCTTGATTGTTCTAATCAAATGGCAAGACGCCAATGTATGACGCTAATGTATAGCGGTACGCCGCGGAATATTCACATATTTTTTATATGGAATATGGTGAAAAATGGCATTATGTTGCCACAACAATCCAATCACAAAATTCCATCTTTCCCCTGACTTTTGCTCAAAATCTAATTTTTTTCCTGACTGAAAGTAGAATTACCTGACTTTTCCCTGGCCTTGAAAAAAAATTTTTCCCTGACTTTTCCCTGAACTGTGAAAACCATGGGTATGGTACTAATCTAAGCAATTAACCTTTTTGCCTTGGGTACATGTGTAATGTTTTTCCATTTCAGGTCACGTGTCATGACGCCATTCCAATGGATTATATTTCTTCCCAAAACAGAATCTTATTCCCAAGAAGATTGCAATAGGAAAACATTACATCATAGCTGAAAAGATCTATACCCATAGCCCTTTTCTGAGATAGACAGTTAAAGTACATTGTAATCTAATGAACAACAGATGTTTGTACCAAAGGTAGACCACAATGCACCATGTTTGCAATTTCAGAAAAGGCTTATGCAGTTACATGTACATGAGAAAAAAGAATGTCTTAAAATCCCTTGAACTTGGATGAATAAGAGGATAAATGGGATATTTTGTACAGTTATTACAGAAAAACAAACAAGCAAAAAGATAGTGAGAGAGATTTGGAGATTTTGATATTGTACAATTTTCATGATGGACACATTTTCATATGGCGGTTCACAGGTCAAAAGACGAAGCGTGCAATAGTCCTTTCCCAAGATATGGTTGAGTGAGTCCTGTACTTGCCAAAGCCTCAATCTCAGTATGTACCATCGTGCACTGAGCTATGTACTAATCTGATACAATGGACTTTGGGATGATTAACAATAAAGCAAAGAAGAGTTGTTGATTAAACAATATATAATTTACATAATAACACCAAGAAGAAACTGCTACAATAAAGGTCAAAACACACTAGGCGACAAGCGGCTGCAAAGAGTCGCAGCAACAGGTTGCTTAGTGTGTATTATTTGTAAAAACCTGTCGCTGCAACTCACTTTGTTGCTGTGATCCTTGCACGAATTCAAACCATGTTGCAGGAACAAAGTTCTGTTGCAGAGACAAGATTTTTCACCAAAATTCCCCAGTACATGAGGGGAATTGTTCCCACATCGTGTTGCAGCAACTTGATGCCTAGTTTTTGCTGGCCCTAATGAAATGAGGCTTTGGAAATTACTGGACTCATTCAACAATATCTTGGGAAAGGCCTATTGTAGGTGCGAAGTAAAAATTTTTATTATATAGACACGAGTGAGATACTGGAAAATAAGCCATTCGTAAACATGATACGAAACTACATCCGGGAACCCAGTGACATATTTTCCATATCTTCACCAGTGAAGATATCGATGACGTCATTCCCAACGCACGCTCGCTCAGTTTTGCAAAGCTGCCAAACAAGCAGGTTAAAAAATGTTGAGCGAAAAAAGTCTTGAAATAAGACAAACAAACATTCAAAAATCAACGATATAAAAGAGAAAACTTTCTGTAATGTAAAGACATGCAATTAGTAGCTTCTAAGTGAAGAAAAGAGTCTCAAAAGGCGGCATGTTGGTTGTGATTATCGAAATCAAAGAAAGATTTTCTTTGTCTATATGATAAAAAGAAAATTACACAGTGTCTTGAAGATATGCAGTTTATCTTCTCGTGTTGAAAACAATATTTCACCACTCGAAGATAAACTTCATATCTTTGCAATGCTGTGTAATATCCTCTATGAATAATTCTTTGACTTCCCTACAGCCTGAAATCTTGAATACTTTGTTTTTGACCATTGACAGAACCAGAATAAGCTACAATAGGTTTTAGTTCTTGGTCACCCTCACCAGAGCTATCATTTTTCTTGAAAAGAACTGAAAGGAATGTCCTTTCAAATGGCAACAAGATTGGTAAAACTTATGGCAAAAAGTTTAAAATTAGATTTACTTACTTTCCATAGCGACTTGATTTTCTTTCTTCTTGTTTTGAATTTGTATTTACAAAGTTCACAGTACTGATTGCCTGACTTTGAAATCCAGTTTAATACACAATTCTGATGAGCATATTTAACAGTTCCCATACACCGACATGTAATCATGAGACTCTCCTCTTCCTCGCCGCAGTGACAGATCCGACACATGATCCCAGCACTATCATTCAACCTGCTATAACTGGCTGAAGATCCTGGAGAAGTCAATAAAGACTCAGTTTCAAAACCCTTTACTTCGTTATTACTTGAGTCCATTAGGAGGGCAGACTTTTGGGTGTCCTTCTTTGGTTCACCTTCCGATATTGATGAAGACACAATATTTGGTCCTTGATGTATACAAATATAACTATCTCTATCCAAAGCTATGTCTGACTTCTTGATATGTGATACACTGCTAACAAATGAGTCTTGTCCTGAAGAGGCCAAAGTGTCTGTAGAGTGCCTGGCAGATTGACAAGCATTTTCAGGCATTTCTTCTGTACTACCACCACATTCAAGATTTCCATTGGAGCTTTTACAGGAAATCTCCTCTGATGAGCCAATTACCTACAATTAATATTGATAATAATTTTCATACTCAAGCATGAAGTAATCTTGCGAGTTTGCTTCCTACATTCTACGTGTACATTGTATGTTAAGTAGCCTCCTCTGCAGGCATCTCTCTCTCATTAATAGACCATATTTGTGATAGCCGTCATGTTTGTTGTCTCATTGTGACGCTAATAAGTCACATGGTTTTTGAGGGGACAAAAACTTGGAATCTATGATCAATTTCAACTACCCGTATAACATACTTTTGCTTGGATATTTGTCAAAAAACTGAATTTGATCTTTGAAATTTGCCACAGATTTTTGTAAAAATAGTTGTTCTTTCAATGTTTGTCCCCTGCAAGACCTCATGGCTAATTTGCATTACAATACGAAAACCATCAAGGCAGCTATTGTCAATATGGTCTACTGTCATAATTGCCCTAGAGGGAACCTCTCTTGTTTGCAACTGAGAAGAAAAGAGAAAAGAAAGAAAGTTGCCTGTGGAGGAGACAATATAAATTATTATTTTAAATGAGACTGGCCAAGACAAATCCTTCTCCTTCTACATATCAACTGTTAGGAACTTTTCATTATTCACGCTTGAACTTTCTATTTTCTCCCTGAACTTTAAGTTAGCTTTTTTTAGATATTGGTTGTTATGACTTCAATAACTGGGTAGAGGTCAGAAGACCCATTTCACTGGAGGTCAAAACAATAACTATTTTTTCCTCCAGAGAATTGAAGACTATTATCACATAAAAATGTTTCGTTGTTTTGTCTTCCACTTCAGGAATTAGCAAAATGGGCCAATAGGTAAGAGGACTTTCAGTTATTAATTTTATGTTGTGGGTTGGGGCGGCAAAATTGAGGGTAGGTTAGGTTATCTTGAGAGGATGTGGGGGAATTATAAGTTGCAGAAGTACGAGGCTGAAAGTATGACTGAAGTCTTGAAGGTTTATAGGAGATTATGTAATTTTTACTCTTCACAGGGAGGGTTATAAAATGTTTGGTACCCAAGTCCCAAAATTTTGCTGCTTCCCCCACACCATACTATTAAATAAAAGGCCCCTAAATAGGTCTATATTATTGCAGTAACTTGGCAAATGTCTTTTCAAGACTGTGCCCTGTTTAATAATGAATTATCAATCATGTTCAAATTAGTCTTAATCTAATTGAACTTGAAAACAACAAGTACCTCATCCTATCTACTAAAAGCTTTAGTTTGAGTAATTTACCACTGTATTCAATGCTACGCACTGGTAGAGATAACAGTCGCAACAAGGTATTTGGCAATAGGCTACCGTCAATCAAAAATGATATAAATAGTTATAGTACGTATTTTTGATTGACGGCAGTCTATTGCCAAATACCTTGTTGCGACTGTTGTCTCAACCAGCGCATAGCATTGAATACAGTGGTAATTCATTTGAAACTTTGATGTTATGTTTTGATAACAACCATAATTTAACAAAAAACAAGTCAAATATAAAAAATTGCAAAAACTGCAAATGCTTTTAAAGTTTTTGAAATATTTTCTTATAACTCTTTTATAGAGCTGTTACATAGTGTGACATAATTTGAACAAAAAAAACTTCCAGGTCCAAAATGAAAAGCAGTTCTTTGGAGATTTTTCTTGCTTTGTTCTTCATAGTAGGAATTGGTTTACATATGTCTGTTTATTACAGGACTGGTGGAGGAGGAATTGTGGATAAACGTTTTGGTCATATTTTAGCACATTTTCTGAAAAAATTGGACCTGGAAATACACCACAACTTAACAGCTCTATGCTCCAAGGAATAGAATAACTTTCATTAATTGCATAAGGAGTAAAAAGTATATTATAATGCAACAAATGAATTTAACAATACAAAATTAACAATAAAAAGGATGCTCTTATGTGTTTCCATGTAAAGTATCCAAGACTAAGGACAAATTCAATTTTGTGTAAGAAATCTAACATTAAGACTACAGAATTCAAAATAAAACCATCATAAATATTCAAAGTAAACAAAATGGTTACCGGTACAAATTGAATATGATTATGTAGCTTAATCTTATTTGTAAATAAATTTTTCCTTTTAGTAATCTTCCTATTGTACTCCATTTTATAGCTTTTAGGATTTAGGATTTATACAATATGATATTTCCAGAAAAGGCTAGGTATATAAATATTGGCTTCTAAGCATTATACTGCTCAGAGAGACTCTTGTCTATTTTGTCATAATTATAGATAAAAACACAGAGAAGAAAATAATGCTTCACAGCATGCTTTTCCTAGTACAAAAGATTCATGCTGCTAAATTTTATCTTTGTCTCTTGAATTTATTTTATTCGTTATTATTTTTTGTATCAAATATTACCAAACTGACTCAGTGAATTAAAAAAAGAAAACATGTTCTATTTCCTGTTTATTTCAAAACAAATTGAGAAGAAATGCTCATTATTATGAAATTTTCAATCTCACTATACTGTAAGTTTTTCAAGTGTGTCAAGAATCAAATGTTGATAGCTACAATATAATCACTGCTCCAACAACATGAGAACTCAAGTTAGAGCAATTGCTGACACTTTCAGAAAATGCAGGTGGTAAACTTAACCATGCAGATAAAATTAAAAATAAAGGCAGAATGTCATTAAATTAGATTGTAGGAATTTTGTATTGTTTGTATTATTATCATAAAGCTAAGTGATGGTGTTCTTGCTTGGCTGACTTGTGATATGGAATGACTTGCCTGAACATGTTCAAAATTCATGGCAGCAAGCATATGAGTGGCTATAGTCACAAAAGCTGAATAGGTAACACCACCTAGCTTAGATAGGCTATTTACTCCAGGTGATCTGGTGAAAAACGATTAGCCAATCAGATTGCGAATCGTGGGATCAAAAAAAAATCAATCCCATTTGTCCTTTGCGGGTGCGAATTTATTGTTTGAGCAAAAAATCAAAATTCCATGTGCAGGAAAGAAATTATTTAATTTGGTATTTGATGTATAAAAATATTTCTACTTTACGGACTATGTTAATCAAATGATACTAGACATTTAGTTGCCCTTACTGGATGGATTGGATGATGTGACATCACATGTAACCTTCATGGCTATAGAGTAATATGATTGAGTAGCAAGGGAAGCGATTTCTAAGGATTCCCCATTGTTTGCAATTTGGATAGTCATAGGTTTTGATTCAGCTACTCAGTCAGCAGTATTCCCTGCTTCAAACGCATGGGTTAGTAGCAAAACAGAGCTTCAAACTAGCCATTAGCCAAAAGGAAAATATGGCTTCTTTCTTTTGAGTTCATAAGATATAACTACATGGATTCATTGTTAAATACTACATGGTTATAAAGCTGGTGACTTTTTAATACTCTATGCGGTAAAAGACTTTTCACTGAGTTTTAAATCCTTTTACAATGTACTAACCAAGCCTCATTCCACTTCACTGGCATGGATATTATGAACACTTTAGGTGTACATAACAAGGATAAAAAGGAATGTTTAAGCTTTTATTTGATTCAAACCAGCTGAAACTAATTGGTTAGGCATAATGCCAGCTATAGTCAAAAAATCAATCAGCTTTACAAGGTCATTTTGATAAAATAATCAATAATTGCCAGACAGAGAACTTTAGAACCCTGACCAATTAAAAGTATTTCTGAATGAATTTATGTTGAAAATTTGCTTATTTGACCATGTACAATTCCTGAAATAAATATCTTTATTTCATCAGACAAAAGAAGTAGGTCAAGATGAAGTCTAGGTGAAGATGAAGAGTATAAACTTACTTGCGTCAGTAACACAACGCTGTTCTCCCCAGACACAAAGCCACAATATTTCTACTAAAAGAGAAGCACTGTATGATGAATAACTTTAAAAAAAGTCCTGTCATGAAAAATACAAGTGGATCTTTTGATAAGCCTTTACAGAAACCTTGGAGCCTATTATATACACACACCACACACACACACACAGGCAACCCAGTGTACGCTCTTGATTTTTTTAAAAGTAAACTTTCAGGAATTGCATGTCACCTTCACTTTGGCACACAATTGATATTTTAGGTGACTTCACTTAATAGTTATCAAAATTAGATAAATTTATCTAACCATTCAACAATGTGATGTACAAAATTCACTCGTATCTCAGTGGTAGGTAACAAAATATTCACAAAAATGATAAACGTCTCTATAACACTGAGTGCAAAATAATTCAATTCTGGGCAAATAAACCATAAGGAGCTCAGAAAAAAAATTAAAAAACTGACAATTGAACTACTGGTATACATGTACATTATCCTTTCTTTAAAGCCAGGTTGTGCTAAATGAATGTTTAAAAAGCTCAATTTATTTTAATTACCTGAGATGAGGATTAATAAAAAGGCATTAGATTATTTACCTTTAGGAAAAGTAAATTGGTAAGCAACACTTCATTTTAATTTTGCTTGCCATTTTATTTTCCCTTTTCCATTTATTAATTCCATTTGCCCTTTATTTTAGATACTGACTACACTGTATTTCTAGTACTCCTGACCTCTTAAGTTGATACCATATGTAATGTGCATGTGCCGTATAATAAGGAATTTTTTATTCATACATGTATATTCAATTGCAAAAAGAAATAGTAGTTGTCTTAGTAAATGCCAATGATTTTAACAGATATTCAGGCAGACGCCCTTAGATCATTCAAGATCTTAACATACTAATCAGCTGCTCATTAATCCTCAAAAGACAAAGTTCATACTTTTCGGCACTAGACAGTTGGTTGGAAGGTTGAGTGATATTACCAACGACCCCTTCCTTGGTAAAGAGTTTACTCCATCACCCTCTTGTAAAGACTTTGGAGTTATATTTGATAGTTACCTATCATTTCAATTCACGATCACAGATTACCTAGCTATCATCATTACTGTTACACAAATTGTGTCAAATACAGAGTCTGAACCTGTTTATGAAAGATGTTCTTCTTGAACTGCTTGGTATTCAGCAATTGAAACTGCTCAACGGTATGTTTACGAACAACACAACAGAACATTCGCAAGCTACAGCTATTACAGAACTTTGCCACTAGAATATTAACTGGAAAAAGAAAGTCAACCATATCTCACCTTAAAGAACTTAGGTGGTTACTTTATACATGCAATATTACAGCTTAGAGATTTCACCATGCGTCTATAAATTTCTACATGACCTTGCTCCAAATTACTTTGGGTCCAAGTTGGTCAAGTGCTCTACCATCCATCACTACAATACTAGGCAAAAGGACACCATAACTACTACACTCAAAAGAACTACATTCTCAGAGGTCCTTTTTCGACCATGCTATATCCTCATGGAACAATTTAAGTGGAGAGACTAAGAACACTACAGATGTTATTAGCTTTAAACGTTCTGCTAAAAATGAATAATTGTGGGCCTGTCTACAAATTAATGTAATTTAGGGTTCGGTTCTGTTATCATTATCATTACTTATTTTTCTTCACAACTAGGTCTAGGTTTATTAGGATTTTTCCTGTTAGATAAAGGATTAAAATCAGTTTATTTGAATTTCTAAGATTATCAGGAGGATTACACCTGTTCTGAGAAATATAGGTTCAGGATTGTTTTACTAGGATTTTTGACTCTGACTTGTAATTAGTTGTTTCTCATTTGATTGATTGATTGTAAATTAGTATTGAAAATCTCTAGGGATATGTTAATAGACTTATTGTATTGTATTGTAGGAGTTTATAAATGCAGCCCATAAAGTCCCCTACTGACATATGGTGACTGTAAAGCATAAATTGAAACTTTTCTTAACTGCACTAATAATACACTAAGAATCTTGTTATTATTTAGGACACAGGAACAAGAGCTAATTTAAGAGTAAGACTTAAAGATTCATTTTAAGAAGTCAAGTCTACCAATTATAATTTACAATACTTAATTTTCCCCTTAAATCAGTCAAGTTGCATAATGATGCTTCTTCAAGGTGTCAAATTTACTTGTTTGCAAGTGACATTTATAGGGAAAAAAAATACAAAACAAAGCATTGTCAAACAAACAAGGAAATAACTATGCATAAATACTGGCAGGACAAGAATCTGACTTCAACTAAAGATTTTGGATAAATGAACTAGAAAAAGCTAGACAGACTGTGGCTTGAATAATACAATGCAATGGGCTTTACCTCTGTCAAATAACAGCCAAAGAAAACAATATAGTAATCCACCTGATTAATCTATTGACAACATTACCACTTAAGTGGGAAACAGCTTGCCATCTGCTTGCCATAACAATCACAAAATATGTCCAATGCACCAAGAAATATGGACTAGTTTAGCATCCACACACACTGTATTACATGTACATCACCTTTCCCTACATTTTGCAAGCAGAGCTATATCAAAGCATGTTCTTCAGTGAAGTACACAACATACTTTGGAAGTTCAGAACAAATTTTCATTGGTGAACTTCGAACTTATTTCCTGCAGAAGTTCTATAATTCGCTAAAATCAACTTCAAGGTTTACACTGACTGAGTTGCTCCACAAAGCAGGGCAGTGCTTGCCTAAGGATGGCTTCAAGGAGAAAAACAATTTGCTAAAAAAAGCCTGTTGAATATCTAACAAATTAGCAAATTTATGCAGGAAGTAGGTTTGAAGTTTGCCATCAAAGTTCATTGTGAACTTCCAAAGTACAACTTGAACTTTAGAACTTTGGAACTCGCTTGTCAAAAGTTATGTGAAATGCACTGTAAAGTGTCTGTATTGCTGCAGTAATTCATGCATTCTCTGAATTTCAGTTGCTATTTGTGAATATACAGTAGACATCCCTGAATAAATAAGCCTAATATGGGCTGGAACAATAAAGAATTTTACAAAGCATGAAAACATTCTACCTTAGACTCGCTACTTATTTTTCTTTGCATTTCACAGGAAGTCTTAAAAGTCTTAAAAGTCTTATTTATGATGAAATTAAAAAATATCTAGTAATTATATGCATGAATTCTAATGATACTTCAGTTTTGAGTTCCCTATTAGTAAGAGTTATTCTCAGCGTTGTTTTGAATATTTGATGCAAAGTTCCAGGAAATATTGACATTTCTTAAATATGCATTCATTAAACAGTAGTATTGGATTATTGGAAAATGTTTGGATGTATACTCACTGAAATGAGACTAAAAATTGAAGAAGTCTGTCATCAGAGAATACACCATGTTTTTACTAGTATGTACAAATTATAAAAGAATCTTATATTCCAGGCCTAAATTGTTTGCTTTTTTATTTTAAGTAACATGATCTTTTTTTGAATAAAATTTGAATGAAAAATCTGGGTTGAAAGATGAGAATTACCACCAAGAACCCTACACTTTCCAAGACATTAAGATCTATTCACTTCGACAGTTAAATTACAAACAAATGTACAATTAAAGGTGGGTACCATTAGCTGCATTTTAGACAAGGATAATCTGCAACACAAATGATTATTATCTCAATCGTAAACAAAGCCTTTGACAACCTACCAATCAAGAATAAAATGGCAATTTAGCCAGCCTAATCTTTGCAACTTGTTAAAGATTATTGAACAAATGTGATTGAAGCCTAAGTAAGAGAACATTATTCCACATAACTATGAGTGAGGATTATCAATATCTTTAAGTTTATAGACCTATTGTATATGTGTTAGGAACCATCATTTAGCACGTGTTTGATCAATGATTTTGCTATTGTAAGCAAACCATTGTATGTTTCGTGTACAAGAGCACAAAGCGCAAACATAAGCTAAATTATTTTGAAAATTCCTGTAAGCGAGTGCTCAATTTATCCAAAATACACAGCAAGGGACTTCCCCAGGCTTTTAAGCGTTTCAGCCATTTTGGTTGCAGCGACCTTATATTGAATAAATCTTAGTTTTACAGGGCAGCTTCAACAGGGTCGATGTTCGCTCAAACTTTACCGCTAACTGTATTTGAGTTACGTTCGAGATAAGCCCACAAATCTGACGTTAAAGCGCTAGAAAAGTCCTGTGGAAATGCTTCTTTGAAGACGGGGAGATTGGAAAGGTAGAGCTCTTTCAGTTCTGCTCCAGTTGTTGAATTGCATGAATAATTTTTATATTCCCAGAAAACAAATAAAAAAGAAATAAAAAGCTTACCACTGAGCGTCGTACCAAGGGGAAGGTATAAAATAAACAGTCTTAGTAGGAATAATTTGGCCCTAAATAGTTAATAGCTAAGGTGAACGGAGTAAGAAGAGATTGATAACAGATGGCTATGATGGAAAACGACCGAGAGGATAGAGTTACAAAAATATTCCTCTGTGCGTCTGACATCGTCTCAATAATAACATCCATGGCCCTGCACAAACAAAACGGTTGAACAACAACTCGAAAAAAAATCCATTTTCTAGATCTATTTCCCTTACCTGTCTATCTGCACTCATGGTTTAGGTTGCCAACAAGATTATGCGCTAGTAATACCGCTACACGAAGAGATGAACTCAACAGGAAAGAGGAGAATATCCATAAGATCCTAATAACTTATCTTCGACGAAAATATGTCGACCCTGAAAGTGTAAACACGAAGACCAAAGACAGACGTTTGGACGCGTCAGATTTGAAATTTTGAACTAAGGAACACAAAAGCTAATGTATCTCGTTCAGTTTTAAGTTTGAAGCCAGATATTTACAGGTATTTGCAAGAAAAGAGGCCAAAATGGCCATAGGCACATTAAAGATGGCTTTGTTATATGACGAAGGAAGTCGGCTGATTTATTGTCAGGCGACTTGACATGTGCGGAAAGACCGCCTTTGATTGGTTCATCTTCATGCAATGAAAGGAGACCTGTCACCAAAGCATCACATGCAGGTACATATCACAAACGAAAAAAAAGAAGAAGAAGAAGAAGAAGGAAGAAAAACCAAAGGAATGAGATAAAAGAGGGATGAAACGTGCTTTATATCTCCTTACGGTGTCATTTTATACTTTCGGAGATTTTCTTTGAGCTTTTATTTATGCAAATAAATGTCAAGTGTCTAATAATTTTTATAATAAATTGCTTCTCTAAAAAAAATTTTTTCCCCCGTTTAGTGCGAGAATATGTTATATATTTTCCCATTTAGTCTTATAATTTACCACTGTAGCGTGTAGATTTAAGTTTTAATATGAAAAAAATGCAAAATGAGTTGACAAAATATGAATACTGTTGAAAGTATACCAGTGACGGTGATGTTAACTAAAAATACAAACTCTACGTTACACAATGATTTCATTTAACAAGCATAGAGCGAGTTTTTAGGTATCACGTGATATTTCTTGTAGTCAAAATTTCTTTTTGCGGGCGTAAGCCTGAAACTCTTGTAACGACTTCTGGAACGTACTACTTAGCGTTCATTTTTTTCGGGGAGGGGAGGGTGGTGGGATTTGTAATGCATAGTTTTCTTCCCATGCCCTCTAAAAACCAACCGGCCCAACTACTTCTCCCCGATAAAAAAAGGATGGGATAGAATCGCTGGAGATCTGACGGACTGATGGACTGTTGGACTGCTAGGTATATATGTATACCAGAATACTTCTTGGTCGATGTTTTCAAGATAAATATTTTTTTAAAGTATAACGCGTGACTTGGAAAATGCATCAAGAAATTACTGAATCCTGGCACTAAAAAGATCATCCTCACACTTAGTCCGTTTCAAATCAAATCATGATCAATAGGCGTCATTTGACCACTACTACCAGAATGCTTCGCGTATTTTCTTTCATATTCAAATTTGTATTTCCTCATGAGAAT
>WUAP02038340.1:0-18792 GCA_015163945.2 Stichodactyla helianthus | reverse complement strand
AAAAGAATCCCTTTTTACACGGCCAAAAAATCGCCGAGGACCCTCCCATTCCCGCCTCCAAAACTTTTTTGAGGGCGTTGATCCCCCCCCCCCCCCCCCCGGCGGTATCTTTGGTCAGCAGGCCGTTTAAAAGTTAGCCCAATATGGATTGAATTTTACAAGTAGCTAGTTAATTGCGTCCACAGCGGTCAAGCCAGCTAGAAACTCTTCTATCTCGCATGAAGATTCAGAAGAAATTCGGTGGATTTTGAAGTATAGATTTTTTGAGTGATGTTTTACTACCGATTCTCACTTTGGACAACTACGGTGTCATCTATCAAGAACTTGCATTGAATTTCTTATCCAAGGAAAGAGAGCTCAAATTAAGATTTTTAAAAACTGTATTCATAATAAAAATAAACTATTCAGTATAGTGAATGGAGGAAAAAGCAAGAAAAAAGATGTATGATAGGCAATCTTGATCCTCGCTCTAGCAGATGATGGTGACAGGTGGAACTGGCTGACACTGGAAGCTTTAGAATCCAGGAGACGTTGGACATTAATAACAAACAAGAAGAATAATGCATGTATGTTTGGTTTTCTCCATGTAGTCTTCCTGCAATATGCCTTCCCTATATCCATTGACACATTATAGGCATAATAGACCTCTTTGGTTTGGTTTTGCCATTTCAGACCACGTGTTACATCCCCTTGGGAATAAGATATTTTGTTTAAGGCTCATCTATATTGTGTCTTCTCAAGCGTTACCAAGAAACAAAGAAATAAACCCAAGGGAATGACACGTGATCTGAAGCAGGAAAAAAACTTACATCTAAATTAAAGAGGTCTATTTATAAGCATCACTAATGCCGTTTGAACTCTTACCTTCCCAAGATGCCCTGGCAGCAGAGAGCGATCCAGACCGTCTCGTTCATTCTCATCTCGTCATGTTATGACAACACAGAAGCTGATATGAAACAATATTCATCAGTGTCGGATTATCGTCTTTCCTGTCACATGATGAAGATGACAAAAGCTGCTGACCTGAGTGCGTGCACTAAAGAATGCAGTCAAACTCCAGGGTGTAAAAGCTCGAACTACAAGAACGCTGGTGAAGTCTGTGAGCTAAATTCAGCTGATCACGTGACGCACGCCTTGTGCTTTGGGAAAGACACTGGATACATCTATTTCCAAAATCCAAATCCGAAGGTAAAAATAAATCTGGAAAATGTGTCAACCAACAAAAATTTCCATGACACGCTCTCGCTTGCTTTTGCAAGAGGTTTTTAATGCTTAACAAATAAAATCAAATGTAGGACATTTTCTCATTATGGGCCTTTTTGGAGTTACCCATAATTCTCCTTGATTTAGCGCGTGCAAACGAGGTCAGGGTCTTGTAAGGGGCAAAGTATATGAAGGATACTTCGGAAATTAAACAGAAAACAAACAGCGTTTTGTCAAATGTGGATTAAAATGCGAAAGAAGGATGTAAATGGTTTACCAAATAGCGAGTAACACTGAGCTTTTCCTATTCTTGTTTAGACACAGTACACGAATTTCTTCAAAACTATGATCAGTTTTCAATGTTTTTTACCCTCGCTGGCGCGCGCAAATCCTAAAGAATTGTGGGAAACTCCGGGAAGGAGCATTGTCTTCCTATTCGACCTCAACGTTTCTTTTAACTCGTCTTTGTCATTCACTTCTTTATCCCCATTTTGTTTTTTTGTTTTTTTTTTCAATTTTCTTTCTTTTTTTTTTTCGCTTTTACTCGTTCATTTCTTTCACTTTACAAGGCTGCAAGTCCACAAGCCTCTGGAAATACAGCAGTGCCAAACAGCAAGCCTTATTACAAGAACTGCGCCAAGGTGAAAGAAGCCCAACCAACTGCAAAAAGCGGTCTATACGATATTGTTGTCGACGGTGTAAGCAAACAGATATACTGTGACATGGAAAACTTTGGTGAGATGTGCTAGAATATTCTCTGGAATATTCTAATATTCCGGCAAAACATGGAAATATATTTTTACTGCGCACGTACACGATCACTACACGGAACTCACCATCACCGATCGATTTGACACTAGCCTTCTTGTGGGTTACGTAGTGGTAAGTTCATTGCCAAAAAGTTTGAGCATTTTTATTAGATTGCCATACGATGTATCGACTTTTGATCAAATTATCAAGAATTTGAAACTTCGTAACCACGTGTGGGCTAGTGTCGAACTCATAGATTAACTCATCATCGCTGAAGCAGATCATTGATCATTTATAAAGATTATCAAGAAGTTTTCGTGTGACTGTGGGACCTCACAGCACGCGACACTGTCGAGGCACGGAATAGACGAAATCCATAGATCAATAGACCTAATCACCTTGGCGGTAATCTTCACCATTTCAGACCACGTGTCATTCCCTTGAGAATATGATTCTTTGTTTGAGGCTCATCCATGTTAACGTATCTTCTCAATCGTTACCATGAACTAAAGAATCGATTGTAGAGTGAAGTCACAAAACCCGTGAAATAGATATTAGACTAATACACCTTAGTAGAGGGTCCTGAAGAGGGGGGGGAGGGGGTCCTAATCCCATCAGGGGAGAGGCTGGCCGAGAGGCATCAGGGGAGAGGCTGGCCGGCCCCCAGACCATACACGACCAACCCCTTGCTCTAACCACGGTTCACGTCGATTTAAAAGAGCAAAATAAGCTAGTCTTTGTGGTGCATTGTTTTGGCATGCATTGTTGTGGTCATTCTTTGAAAGCGATAGTCGAGTGGTCTAATGCGTTGTGCTTTCAAGATAGTGAGTCAAGACCGTTTGGGCTGGGTTAGTACTCGGATGGGTGACCACTGATAGCTACTTGGTGAATTCAGAAATTCTCTTTTTTATTTACCTTCGATTTTATCTTTTCTTTTCGAAAAGCTCTAAGAATAGAAAATTTGCTGTTCTTAATTCCCTGAGCATCTAGTCATTAGCAATTCAAAGAACAGTACTCGTCTATATTCCTTATTTTCCTCGTAATTCCTTTCCCCACAAACAATACATTGATGTCTTGCGAGCTCGAGTAGAACCCATTCTTCCGCTCGATTCGGGAAAAGGCGAATGCCGTCGTCGTCGTCGTCGTTGTTGTTGTTGTTGTTGTCGTTGTTGTTGTTGCTTTTCTTTTTTTTCTTACTTACTTTCTTTCTTTCTTTTTTCTTTCTTTCTTTCTTACTTCCTTTCTTTTTTGTTTCTTTCTTTCTTTCTTTCTTTCTTTTCTTTCTTTCTTTCTTTTCTTTCTTTCTTTCTTTCTTTCTTTCTTTCTTTCTTTCTTTCTTTTCCCAAAGTCGTACGAATATTCCTCTATGGCAGGTGATCGGGTACGGTACGGTACATATACACCTATTTCAAAACTCGTTGTCGCAGCTGAACGCAACAGTCAACACTCCAAGACTGCAAAGGATTTCGGTAATTTTTTAAAATTAATTCATCTGGAGGATATTTTGGTTGCATGCGTTTGTGACATATATTTCTGGCAAGCTGCATTGGTAGTTCTGGTGTTAAATCGAATATTTTGGAAAATACCAGTGCTGCAAACGTGATTTATAAGAAAAACTACCGAAATCCCCTGCGGCCTTGGAGTGTGGACTGTTGCTTCTTCTGCGACAACGATTTTTTAAATAGGTGTATATCGTATATATATTTAGCCTCCAGTTTTCAGAAATCTCTGCTCTATGATCTTTTGTCTGTACAGATGGAGGATGGTCACTAGCCGTGTCTATCAGCACATCCAATAATAATCACTTACTAAGAACCCAAAACAACTGCTTCAACAGCACACACTGTGTACCGCTGATCACTGGTACTCTGGCTTCAAGAAAGCTAAAGGATACAGACATCCATTCCCTGGCCTCGCATGAGGGTAAGTAAGCGTCCACCTTGTGTCAGTGTGTTTATAGGCTGAACTTGAAGTGTTAAACGAATTGGCTTCAGCCTTGAGGGCTGCTCTTAGCTTTTCTTTGGACTGGGACAAGTTATATGATGACTTTATCCGTAAATTATTATAACATAGCCAAGATATAACGCTCGCTGTGATTGGTTGATTTGAGAGTGCGAGCGTGCATCCATTTCACAATGGACTGCACGCTGACGTGATCAAGAGCACGCGCGCCCATATATTGAGAATTTCGTTCATATTTTTCAAATTTTTGTATTAGCTGTCGGCTCTTGCTATGTTATAAAAGAAATGGTTCACGCTTATATCGTGCATCCATCGTGAAATGGATGCACTTGGGAGGTTGCTTAAGCACTCTAGAAGCTAGAGTCTCAGTCGGCAAGCGACTCTTACACTTCTTTGGTACTTAAGCAACCTCCCGCGTGCATCTATTTTACGATGGATGCACACTAAGTGCAAACCATTTCTTTATTATTAATTTTTAATTTGTATTCCTATAGAAATGAATTCTTTATTTCAAATATTCTTTATTTGTATAAACAGGGACATTTCGATTTGATGTGACGAGCACAACAGCGACGCTCTACACAGTATTTTACAGGGTAGGTTTTGTGCTTATGTTCCCCCCTTTTTGATAAAACAGTTGAAAATGAAGGAACAGTTTGAGGGCGAATTGAGAAACCATGTCAATGATGCTTTATTGATTGATTGATTGATTTAACATGATTCCCTTGCAAACAATTTGTTGCCTCTGTCCCTTCTTTTGGAGCCATTGTTTGCACTAAATTCACTGGTTTTCCAGTCTCATATAATATGTAAGGTAATGGTGAAGCTATCCTAAATTATCTCAACATGCGTTTTGCGCTATTTGTATAGTTGAGCCAAGGACCGCAAATGTTTCACGCTGACTGCTCTGGTATAAGGTAGGAATAACACTAAACATCTACATTTTATATACCACAACAAGAGCACAAAAATGGTCTTTGTAATTCTAACAACATATTCCAAATGCATCGCGCGCGCTTGATGATCACGTCAGCGTGTAGTCAATCGAGTTTATAGTGACTTTGTTACGCGTGATCTGTTTGGCGGAAGACCATGCTTCGTCAGAATATGGAGAACATATTTTGTCATCGCGTCAGATTTTTCGGAAGAAAAGAACTTGGAGAACGTTTTTATTTTTCTTGAATACTATAAAACGAGTAGAACGGCTTCAACTGTGCTCCGTGTTGATTCAGTTATAGAAGCACTTAGCAAGTTTTGCTCGAAGTTACCCAAATAGTGAGGCGAACAACTCGCCTGCGGCTCGTGTTTTGCTCTGCACTTCGTTCGATTTTGTGCGTGCTTCTATAACTGAAATGAAGTTAAGGTAGTTCTATTTTTTAAGTCGATGAACGCTCGCGCACGATGATTAACCCATCAGAGTACGCGTTGTTTCGTAGCTATAAGTCTTCTGTTTGCTTTGTTATAATTTTCAGTTGTCCCAGACAAATTATTTCACACGTGTACCCGTACGTTTGGGAATCTAACTGTAAGGGAATCGACGTTGGTTATCAGATTAACGCCAATCCGTGCTACAAAGGTATAGTGAAATGTGCGTGGGTGAAATATACAATGTCCTATCATCCCTCACCCCACCTTTTGTACAAGCAATCCATAGATGCTTTGCAAACTCGAGTAGAACCCAGTCCTCCGCTCGATTCGGGAAAGGCGACCCCTCCTTACCACTTCCCCTTCGTTCTGTTTTTCTTTGCTTGACGTCATACTTTAAACCAGTGAAGCCCTCCTTCCTATTCTCTAACCCTTTTTCATAATAGTCTTTATGCCCATTGTATCCCTAAATCAAAACTGAAAAAGCCAATAGCTTTTTCTCTGGGCGCTAAAAATAGTTTTGAAGACTTATCGCACAGCCTCATAGGATTGAAATGCGGACACATTTCGCAAACAGCACCTTATATGCAAAGAAGCAGATATAATCCGATTTAGAATTCCTCTGAAATAAGGATATGGGGAACAAAACAACCAAACACTGTTTTTGAAGTGAATGCATGAAAATGTTAAACTTTGTCCCCATTTCATTCCCATGGTGCATAGCAAGCAAATGTCATGACGTCATCCGTGGAAAAATGCTATCTCCTCAATAATGAGCATGCTGCCGCTTTCTTTATCTTTATACAGTGTTTGACGGACATGACAATCGAGATTGTGGAAGCGCATGGGTTTCATCTCAATATCTTTGTTAGTTGATAATTGATTCTCAAAGGTGTTTCTTGATATTGATGCTAATAATTTCCTTTGGCCTGGAAATGAGGCCAAGAAGCATATGTTTAGTCATTCTTAATAAGTTTTATTTGAAGGGAAAAAAGGTATAGAGTGCAGGCTATATATCCGTGAAACAATAGACCTTTCCCGAATTCGCTTGGATGATCCCGAAACAATGGTTCCAAGTCGAGACTGAACTTGTTTCTTTTTTATCAAGGCTAACCTCGACTTGAAACCATTGTTTCGTGATCATCCAAGCGAATTCGAGAAAGGTCTATTACTAACTATTTAGAGTGTCATAGTATTTAATCATCAACTATTTAGTTATTGACTAACTAATTCTCGTACATGAACTACACAAAGAAACACAAAGATCGCTAGATGTATGTTGCTTTTCTTCTCACTGTTCTGCATGATGATATCTGCTATTTGTTACAAAATTAAGGCAATTACACTAATACTTTTTTAAATTTGTTTCACGAATATATGGCGTGCACTCTAATCTTCTACAAAAGAAAACAATACAAAAACAAGAACAAACAAACAAACAAAGAACAAGGACACCACCAATGTTTAAGCCTGATTCTCACTAGCAAAATAAGCAGAAGTAACCCACGCAGACTGAGATGGGTTTTAGCAGCGCTTGTCTTTTCTCACACTTGTTCGAGCAGAGCTGAACTAGTGAGGGTCTGATTATATAAAGGGGTGGCTCGGTTTGCCAAGATCCCGGCTTCTCTATAAAACACACAAAATTCGGTCGTTGCCATCACATGGAAAACGGACCAGACTGGTAAGCCGAGCCTGCTCAACAGGGCCAGCCTGCTTCATATAATCAGGCCCTGAGTCTGTGTATATTATTGCTTATGTTCATCTTATAATGTCATTAGTGAGGACTAGGCTTTAGCTCTATGCGTAATTAGCCTCAATACCATGCGCAAGTTAGACCACTTCTGAGTTCTCGAATATGATGCACAAAAGCGAGGCTCGTGCGAAATCAAGCTTGGTGACGTGAAACGACTGACATTTCTTTGACTTTTTCTGTTGCTTATAAGTTTATTTTTACGAGTGAACTGCGAACAAGTCATAGAGAAAAGAGTGACAACAGATCAAGTCGGTCGTTATAGGCCAAAGTGTGATTGCGCACGGAGCCTCGCCTTCATGCACCATTTTTGAGAACACGGAAATGGCCTAGACCTATAGTGGTAACGAGTACTGTTTGCCTACTAAGACTTTTTACTAAGAATTAAAATTCTCCTTTTTGTTGATAGCCTACAAAAGAGTTTTGTATGGTTTTTGTACAACCACTGGTATTTACAATGGATTACAAGGAAACATGTACGTACGCTGATTGGTCTGTTCTTTACTTAGCTGCTGAGCCTGGCCATCAAAATATATGTTCTGTCGGCGCACCTGGGCTCTACCTTTAAATTACCGCACGAAATTTATTTCTGATTTAATTTTTCAATTAGCTAAGCAACTAACGTTTTATTAGATGGTAAAAACGTAATAAAATCTGCAAAACTGACATGTGTTTTCTGTAAGCTGCCAACATGAAACCAGCCAGTGTTTGAAAACAATTTCTCTATTTCATTATGACGTCACATTTAATTAATCTGTTGTTTAAACGCTAAGGATCATGGTCGTGGGAGGTGAACAAAACAGTAACAACACAATATTATGCGTTTTTAGACAGAGCGCGATAACACTACGGAAAAGCAGAAACAGAAAGCAGAAAAGCGATAAAAGGAACCAAATACAAAAAATATTTTGTATTAAACATCAGAACATCTTATTTTAAAACCAGGTAATTTGAGAGTAAACTTTTCTTCGAATGTTGTTCAAATTTCAATTATTGTAGATAATTCTGTCCCCCCCCCCTCATAAACAAGCCGTGACGTTCTAATGATATAGAGCAATTGAAAATGAATTTTCAATTTCCAACTTACGTTTTCTTGGCCGATATAACACCTGACATAATGAATCTTTGTATGGTTACTGAAATAAAGGTACCCTTTCTGGTGCTGGTATAAGTTTTTATTCTAGCTCATTTGAATTTGTGGCCGCCATTTTGGAGAAGGGTCTATTACAGCAATTATTGTCGTAAAGAAATATTGTCAGTGAACACTTTGAAATTGTGAAATCCCAATAATGGAAGCGTTGTCTGCAGGGGAAAATGCTAGCCTTGCAAAGAGACAACCAATGCACTTTATTCGTGATTGTAACTTTTTGGGATTATTTTCTTTGCCACTTCCAGTTGAAAAAATTATCACGTTCTTAGCACGATTCATGTTTTTGTGTCCTCTGTTGAATTGGTCTCCAAGGAAACTGTGTATTGTACTCGAGTTAATTGGATGTTGGGTTATTGTACGCTACAATAATCAAGCTGTTATGACTGGTTGGTGTAAATCCGTTGGCAATTACTTTTCCTTTTGTGTAATTACTCTCTTTGTTTGGATAGCTCCTTGAGTCAGGGTCTGTAGTTGGTGCTTAGCATGTGGCATCTTTGTGAATCTTATCCCTTATTTCGCGATCTACTGATCATTTTAGCAATCGAACAAGGTGTACAGGAAAAGAATTTCCCTTGAAAAATAAATTTTTTAGGACTTGGAGTACAATTTCGTCGGTTTTTGTGCGGAAAAATAATTGTTCCTACGGCGTGTCAGCAATGTTTATCACAGTTCGGTTCGGAGGTGAGTAAATACTCTGGATAACTTGTTTACTCAAAGAAAACTTCTTCAGAGTTTAACGTGCCCGTTTAGTGTTAATTTTCTTCTCAATATTCATTTTCTTTATCGAATTTTCTTTCTCGAGATGGCGAGGAAAGCTTGTTTAATCCGTACTGTAGGATAACTGCTCTTCTCGAGGATATCAAACGAAGATGTAAATGTTCAAAGGATGGTAAGTGATCTCATACAAAACTGACCTTCATAAACAAACACGGAAGGATACATATCTCGTTATTTCAAAATACGCTGAGTTCTGATGAAAGTAGAAATAGTTCGCGTAGACTTTATCATTGTGAACTGAAAAGGATTCCTTTAAATCCTTTAAAATTGGTGTCTTTTATTAAGAAATTTCGCTCCATGGATCAGTAAATTTGGTCTTAATGATTTGTTCTGGAATTAATTCGTTGTGGTGCGGAATTTATGTCAATTTATTTATCTTTCTCAGTCCACGGCTCTTTATCTCTAAATGATGCCACTAGCGAGTAGAATCACAAATAATATTTATGGTCACGGATGTTAAAGACGAGAATTTCTGATTTCTGTCAAAGAAGAACTTACTCGCTAGTCCAAAGACTAAATCGCGGATCGGCCACTGTAGGCCTTCAGGAAAAAATTTAGAAACTGTTGGAAAAAATATACATTTCTACACTTGGGTACGAGCTGTTTTTCTTTGCAATTTGGCTGAAGCATTGGCGGCACGCGGCGGTGCGCGCAAACCATTTTATATGATAAATTCCGAATGGCTAGCCGCATGCCTTGGCTGTATTGCGCTTGACTTGAGGCTAGAAACGAAGTGGTTGTAGGGTCCTGATAAAGAAACGTAAGAAATCACAAATAGATTTTCTTGACCTCTTGTACATAACATGTACAGAACCAATCATATAGGTGAAAAGTTGTAATCAAAAGTACTCATTCCCTATAACCATTGTTTCATGTTCTGTAGCAATGGTGGATCTATCTGACGAAAGAGGCAACCTTAAGTTTTTAGTCGACCATCCCCTGAGTTATGCATCGGACATCCTGAAGGAACGCGAGTCATTCGTGTTGATCAGAATCGAAAGTAAGTGACTTAATATCATTAAATGTTATATTAGAATATTCAGTATTGCACGATGTCAATCATGTCATTAATCAAGACATTAAGGACAGGAGTAAGAGTGAGTTTTCTTGTAGAATGATGAAAAACGAACTGTCGATCGTTATGGACCCCTTGAGCTACCTGGGCTGCCAGTAGAACGATGCCGAACAGAAATAAAAAAAAGTTTTAAAAATTAGTTCAGTCTTACGGAAGAAAATTCAGCCTCTTTATAGTTTTGAATCTCATTCGTTAATTAAATGTTTTATAGATAAATTTAATTAACTTCAACTTTAGTATTCTTAATTACATCATGTTTTTTGCATAGAAGTACCAGAGTTTCTTTATTTTACATCATATTTTTTGCATAGAAGTACCAGAGT
The DNA here is from genome assembly GCA_015163945.2 of Stichodactyla helianthus. Taxonomy (NCBI): domain Eukaryota; kingdom Metazoa; phylum Cnidaria; class Anthozoa; order Actiniaria; family Stichodactylidae; genus Stichodactyla; species Stichodactyla helianthus. The sequence continues at coordinate 8,437 of WUAP02038340.1, read as the reverse complement.
TCGCTAAAATTACACCTATTTCAAAAAAGCGTTTACACAGCCGACAGCAGCAAGCCAAGTCCTCAAGGCAGTAATTCATCGATTTAGACAGTCAGTCTTTTTACAATGACAGGCTGCTATGCTTCCCAAATTCGAATGTGTGTCCGAAAACGTAACTCAGCTAATATCCTGACGACAGAAGTTTGCTTTTGGTCTCGGTCTTGTCGCTTGTTGCTTTTAGCTGTGACAATTTTGAAATATTACGTATATTAGTATTACAGTTATTCAAACTGATTCTTACTACTGGAATAAGACAAAGAATAACGGTGGAAAACTACAAGCCTGTTTGTTATTTTTGCTTTTTCCGCTATTGCAAATCAAAACAATGACAGGAATTACAAATGACAAAAAGATCGATTCCTTGTTGAACAAGTAAACAAACCCTACATTGGCTGTATTTGCTGGGTTTTTTGTCCTACATCAGCTGCATAATCTCTTGAATCAGTACGGCTCATAGCTAGACAAAACAAGAGGTCGTTTTGTTGACGCAACACAAGAAACAACTAGAGAAGATCAGAAATGTCTTGCTTGCGAAGTAATTATACCCATTGCTCCTTAATAATATTTTACAAGCTTAGCTAGACTGATGAAGTCTGGGATCTGAAGAAGTCTGGGGCTGAATATTGGTAAACGAAATCATCTGATTCCACAATTCTATGGGAGACATGGTTTTTGAATAAAAATCATTGCCATCAGTTTCAACCTAAAGCAGAAAGTGGCCTGGTGGATACCGGAAGCTGATTATAGCGCAGATTCTAAATTTCGTACACGGACATTAGCTTCTCTCGTTCGAAGTTCATTTAGTTGAACAGTTCGTTGAAATCGAAACTGCCATGTCAAGCGGTAGTTTTTAGTGTCAGCTCACTTTAGCAAAACCTTTAATAGTTAAGAGCCAATTAATACATATATATTGCATCCATCATCATAATAAATTATCACCATCATAATAAATTATCAGCATTAACGTCAACATCATCACCATCACCATCACCATCATCACCATTATGAGCATTACGGTCATAATCATGATTATCACATCTTCATCATAATCATAATCATCAACATCAACAACAGCATCAACAGCATCATCATAGACATCAGTATTTATAGAATAAGACCCAGCCGGAATTCACTTGACAGGACGTTCGATTGGAACGAACAAGACAAGCGTACATTCGGGGTGCCTTAGCGTTAAATACAAATGTTTTGCAATCACGCTTAATAACCAATACATAAATTATCTTATCCGATAACTGCTCTGATTTTGAATTAATATAATTCCATAGTGGATATACACCAAGTCTTATGTACTCAGTGATAGTGATATTAAAGTTCGACTCTTCGCCGTGCTGGGCGTTCCAGCGGTTCAAACACTTCTCTTTCAGGGTACATTTCCAAGGCATCTGTGCTGTTATTCGGGGATTTTGGTTTCTTGGCGAAGAATAGACGTAAGACAACAAAAACAACGATGCCAATGAGTAATATCAAACCGAATGTGATTCCCAGTATAAGACCAAGATTACTCCCAATGCTAGATGTCTTGACATCCTCTCGTCCTGTTTTCGTTGGGTGGATCCAGTCTAGTGATTCGTGATCTCGATCATGTGATACCATTCTCTGGAAGGCTGTGTAGTACCTGTCTGGACGTAATGGAACATTACGATACACCTTACTATCTGTGGAGGAAAATCGATTAGAAAGATTAACAAATACATACGGTGACTGTACATTATTCAATCGGGCTTGAAGGTTTAAAGCATGAAAACAAAAACGCTAAAAGTAATGGCATAGCATAAAGAAGACGAACAGTGTGGATAAGTTGGTTGGTGCGCTGTCTACGAAGAGGGACCTGGACATCGTTCTATCCCCAGCGGCCTCTCGCAGTGTATCAGTGCGAGTTCTGTATCTACAGTTCGACGGATTACGTGGCTGCATGCATTGCAGCTGAAGAAACTACCATGACGTTAAATTTCGGGTTACTTTTCTTTACCAACTGTGCACAACTGATCAAACATTACGCTACTGTTTCAGAAATCATATCACGCGCCTCTATGAATGCACCACACGTAAAATGGATATAGGATAGATTTCGCTATGTTGCAAAGAGACTACTATTTAGCATCATGATAAGCATTATTCACCTCTTTCCTTATTACCTTGATTTCCATCGGAGTAGACATGGCCATCCCCTAAAGTAAAACTACTCTTGTATTCTTTCATGTTTAAGACTGCGGCAATGTAAGGCAAGGCATCGGAACTCCCATTGTAAGGTCCTAACTCTTCTTGATTATAAGATGAAGGCTGCCTCTTTGGAGGAATGCCATCTTTGAGTTGTTGTACAATCACCTGTAAGTATCTGTAGATTTCATTTTATCAGTACAGAATTATTGCAATCATTCTTGGCCACACCTTTGCCATGGTTTTAGCATACCTGCTATGAAATACCTAAACCATTACTTTTTTTCACGGTATTCGCCTTTCCGAATTTCAACGGAACACTGGATACGAACTCGTGCCGCACAGAATTGTGGGGATGGGCCGCCATCTTGCATTGGATTCTGAGATTGATTTTGGGGGCGATGTGGGGTACTTATATAACGCATTTTACGCAAGTCTCAATGCGCTTTACAATCATTGTTCGTGGAGGACTTTACAGGTTGCATATTGAGGACGTTCGTGGGCAAATAATAATGAAGTACTTATATAGCACATTTCACGCAAGTCTCAAAGCGCTTTACAATCATTGTTCGTGGAGGACTTTACAGGTTACATATTGAGGAGGTTCGTGGGCAAATAATAATGAAGTACTTATATAGCACATTTCACGCAAGTCTCAATGCGCTTTACAATCATTGTTCGTGGAGGACTTTACAGGTTGCATATTAAGGCGCCAGTGGCAGCCGCGCAGCTTACAATCATGAGTAGATAATTAATATTAGTATGTTATGCCTCCAAATTGGGGTAGGCTATTGAACCGGGAGACAATCCCCTACTGTTATGCGAATAGTTCAACAGGTTCTTTAATGTCCCCATATACAGGTTAAGGAATGGATGGGAGACAGGGCCTACGGTTTAAAGTCCTTATCCGAGAAGACCTGAAGGTCTAACCGTTTACAGATGCAATTACAAAGGCAGCACTTTCTCCTCAGTTATTTTAAGACCCTGAGTGTTGGTCCGGTCGGGGCTTGAACCCACGACCTCCCGCACGAGAGACCGATGCTCTACCAAATGGGCTAACCGGATGGCGGTTCGTGCCCAGTCTTACCTTGAATTTCGGAAAGGCGAATTGTAAAACAAAAATACTAACGTATAACTTGTATTTTTTACCACTACATAGAAAAAGGAATACAAGATAAGTAAGTCGAGGCAGAAAGAAAAAAGGAGGGTATTGGCAGATATTATGTATGTCATCGTGACAATGAGCACGTCCCTATAGGTCCCACAGTCTCAGGGCTCAACTGTACTAGAGTAAACAACCACTGGCATCTCGTATCAATCATCATAGATTTATCCCTGCATCTTCGCCTCTTCCCAGTTCCCACCCAGTTTCATGTTGATCCGCTGTTCTGACATGTCTGAGAAGTCAGTAATCCCATTATCTATGGTCCAGTCTATATTGAATTTTTGTTTGTAATAATTAGTAGTTAAGTTACCTGACTTTCTTCCCGTTTCCAAGATACTTGATGTTGTGTACCGGTATTGCAATCGTGTGAGCGGTTGTTTCCATATCTTCTGATGGTGGATATGTCGGCTTGTTAGCCACTGCAGGTTAATAAGAAAAAAGTATTTGTGCTATAAAACCTATATGTCTCAGAATTTTTCCGAGTTCCCTGGCAAGCTGAATACGTCATTATTTTAGTTTATGTTAGTACAAATGAAAGTCGAGAATAAGGAACCAGTGAATGCGCAAGCTTGCCCTGTTTGCAAGAGTTTTATACCCAAAGTGCTCCTGCTTTATTATTTCCTAAATATCAAAATAGTGTTTAGAAGTACGACACAGTGTTGATACTTACAGTGGACGTGCAGGGATTTGCTAGCATTAGCGGATAATCCTACATCATAGCTTTGAGCAAAACATGTGTAGTTTCCACCCATCTCACGGCTTATTTGTCTCCGATGAAGAACACCAACGTAATATCCATTTCTGACTGTAATCTGAATCATGTAACCGTCGACCTCTTCACCATTTCTAGTCCAACTGAAGAAGACTCGTGGATGGGAATGAGCAGAGCATATCAGTTTTATATTGGTGCCTTCGTGTACCGGGTTCGTCTCGTCGATAGTTATGTTAACGTCTGATATATCTACAAAAGAATGAAATAGATTCTTCGTTTATTACTATATATAGCGTTCTATCTCGCCTTTTCTTGTTTTTATGCTACGTTTCGACGCCATCCTGTTCGTCTTCGTCAGGCACTGTTCTCTTTTTGGGTCATTTTGACAAAAGTGGTTTCCAAAATTCAATGTCTGCATGAATATTTAATAACTTTTTGTTATTGTCCTGAACATTCTAACGAAATTCTCAATACATCGCGCCGCCCGATTCTTGATCGTCAACATGCAGTACATCGAGCTATGAATGTATGCGTGCGCACGCTAATTAACCAATCAGAGCGTGCGCGCCTTGCATCGTGGCTTTGTTATAATAAGTTTTTTGTACTCACAATTAACGTTGACTAAGGCAGTCGACGCGGACTCCAGACCTACAGCATTTTTAGCAATGCACTGGTATTCACCAGCGTCATGTCTCGAAGTATTCCAAATAACCAACGAGTTGTCATGTCTTATCATGATCCTCGATGTGTTCTCCAATGGTTGATTTTCCTTTTGCCAGATGAGAAAGGGTTTTGGGTTCCCTGTGGCTCTGCAGGTCATTTCTAGTTTCTGTCCCTCTCGGACGGTGGTTTCCTTCAGACCTTGCACGATTACAGGCTTGGCTAAAATGATGCATTTATTTCAATCTTTTTGATAATTTTTTGTTTCATTATTAATTTAATGTGTGTAAGTTTTAACGATAGCAAACTGACAAGAAGAATACATGCAACCATGACTAATTAAAACACAACAACAACAACAATAAACAACAATAACAACATAGCAACACAAAACTGAAGTAAAAACACACTAAAGCCGAATATATAACAGATTAAAGGGAAACCAGAAAAACACACAAACAAGTAAGCTAACAAACAAACAAACAAACAAACAAACAACAACAAAACAAAAACAACAAACAAACAAAAAAATCAAACAAACAAAAATAACAAACAAACAAAAACAACAAACAAACAAAAACAACAAACAAACAAAAACAACAAACAAACAACAACAACAAACAAACAACAACAACAACAAACAAAAACAACAAACAAACAAAAACAACAAACAAACAAAAACAACAAACAAAAAAACAAACAAACAAACAAAAAACAAACAAACAAAAACAAACAAAAAACATCAAAATAACAAAAATAACAAACAAACAAACAAAACAAGAAGCAGCATAAGCACAAAATAGCTCGAAATGAAATGCGAAAATTCAAAATTAATATGAAAATGAAAACAATTAAGTAATAAATAAGAAGTTAAATAACGAACAACTAATCAACTGATCAACAAAGAGAAATATTCTATTACACATTTAGGATTTATATCCATGTGATAAAGCCGTGAATAAAATCCATATCAGTGAAGTGATACGATATCGCTTCACGGTAAACTGTATTATTATATGGCTACGATAGCACACGCACTCTGATTGGCTGATTTCCGGTCTGATATTTTCCCATCTCGTCGACGCAGCTAAAAAAAAAAAGCCATATAATAACGATTTATTAACCTCGCTTGCTCAGGTTAATAACCTCTTATTATTACACATTTAGGATGGATATCTGTATGATAAAGCCGTGAATAAAATCTATCAGTGAAGTGATACGATATCACTTCACGATAAACTGTCCAATGATATTTTGAACAAATTATTTTTGTGTGTTATTGTATCGATCCTAAATGTGCTCACATCGCTCGCGGACTCACTCGTTCGGATATGATACTCGTAAATAAAATTAATATCAAGCTCTCAACATGTAATAATCTATTTAATGTCCAACAGTAATTTCAACATACAGTATAGTATGTCTGTGATTGGTGGGCGAACTGTTGCGGTAGAGATGTGAACCTGAGTCGACGTGGCACTTATACTTGGCTGCAGTAACGTCACACTTTCACTTGGATTGGGAGTGGACACAACGGAACTTCTTGCAACACTCACAATTGTTTCTATTTCAGTGATAAAAACAGAAACATGATGATTAGTAGCAACTAACAAGTAATGAGATTCAGATTTACTTATCCGGTATCAGCTGAAGCTCTGTGGGAAACAATCAAAGAAGCAACATCAACCATTTTTAACGGTGGACAGGACAGTTTGAAACTCTTTTAATCTATCAAAAGGCATGGCGGCCATGTTGGTGGTGCATGAAATGTGCAAACCTCTATAGTGGATTCTTGGACAGCCAATGAGATTCATAAATTCTCGATAGAGAGTGGTTAAGAAAATGTTTACAAAAAAGATTGTTATAACAATTAGGGCCAACTATTGTCAGAGCTGATGTAATAATGTCAGCAAATGGCGGTTATTACAGCTGAGCCCGCAAAAAGTCATTCTTTTGTTGATCTTACGAGTGAAGCTATCGGGTCAATACAGTGCGTAGTGTCTCATTTGCATCTCAACCACTGGAATCCATAATATCCGCTATTGTGTACGACAAATACGAAATAAGGGGATTATTATTATTTCAAAAACTCGAATTGTCCTGTTCGAACCTACTGGTTTCATTTTCAGAATATTCTCGGTAATTTAGCGGAGACATGTCTGAACAGGTCTTCCGATTTATGATGGCGTTGGAGCCTCGAGGACTGAAGAGGACGGCTGAAGACACCCTTATAACGCCTTGATGTTTATTTATTTATTTTATTTTGTTTTGTTTTATTTATTTATTTATTTTGTACTTTTATAATTAACTTTAAAAATAGTTTTGTAATTAGGCTAATAAGCATACGGAAATTCAGTCCTTACAGTTTTCGAAACGGTGACTCGAGAAGTATAGCGAACTCAATAAACATTTTGTTATCTTCGTTTATAATTTTTGCAATTATCGTCTATATTTCATTAATTTCATTGTATACTTTTTTTTTTGGTCGCAAAGCATAGATCAGCTCCTAATGATGGTATATCGAGCGATAAAATCTCGTCTAATACAAAAAATTAGTTTTGAGAAAAACTGGCCGAAAATTCTCCACAGTGTATCACTTTCGATCCATAGGTTAGCTAGCCAGAGGTTAGCAACTAGGGTAATTAATTGCAATTTGATTATTTTTAGGCAGCGTTGATCAGATTAAGTTATCAAGTTATCAAGTTATTAATACTGAAGTTAATGGATCCCTATCCTTTGCGGTCCATTGCTAAACTTGCGAACTCTACCAGAAGGGAAGTTTTCTTGCGGTTGATTAAACAAACAGGTTCAAATATATAATTTGCAAATTCAAATATATAATTTGTTGATATTACTCACCAGTAGGGGTAATTGAAGTGCTTTGGTGTGTAATATGTACGAATGTGCAGAGAAATATTAACCGTATGAATAAAAAATAGTGCTCCATCTTGGTGGTAGATTAAGTTCAATATATACAGTTCCTACTGAAATATCAGCAACTCTTCAACACGACTCGAAACTGACGAAGCTGGATAGCTACGCCGTCTTATTATATTTTCAGATAATCTTTTCCCATATTTGGTGCCCTTTTTCAGCTTTTATAAGGAAATTCGATATCCAGTCCAAGCTAGTTTTCAGCACATTTGAGTGACATTACTCCTGAATGTCTTTTATGTAAATTGACAAGTCATTTGGAATATATCCGTAGACTAGACACGTAGAGATGTTGGTGTTTTATAATATTAAATCTCTTTGAGCAATTTTGAATTTCCAGGATGAAAAAAAAAAAAAAGAAAAAAACACCTAAGAAAGGAATTTAAGTATATACATCTCATTTTGGCTAGCGAACTATATCTGTAATGAATTGTAATTAGTTTAATAGACCATTTGCACGATGGCGTCATTTTACTACCACTACCAGAATGCTTTGTCAGAATGCTTTGTTAAAAAAGACTACTGATAAAATTTGCCTGACAACAGAAGTCACTCAAAGCATTCTGGTCTTGCAAATGACCTATTACATGACATTTCCAAAATTAATAGACCTTTCCCGAATTCGCTTGGATGATCACAAAACAATGGTTCCAAGTCGAGACTGAACTTGATTGCCCTATGATGAGGCCTTAAGCCTCTCGGGGTTAGAGACTTTGTTTCAATGTAGGGAACGTCACTGTAAGACCTTT
>WUAP02038229.1:0-14433 GCA_015163945.2 Stichodactyla helianthus | reverse complement strand
ACCATTTATTCCCAGACTTAAGCAGGCTCCAACATGGCCTATTTATAACATTCATACCATTTATTCCCAGACTTAAGCAGGCTCCAACATGGCCTATTTATAACATTCATACCATTTATTCCCAGACTTAAGAAGGCTCCAACATGGCCTATTTATAACATTCATACCATTTATTCCCAGACTTAAGAAGGCTCCAACATGGCCTATTTATAACATTCATACCATTTATTCCCAGACTTAAGCAGGCGTGACTATCGTTATTCTCCACAGAAGGGCGAAGCGCCGAACACCAGGGTAAAATGTTGTGGTCTGGGCTCAATAACCTTGCAAGACGAAATTCTTTGGAACAAATGCGACCTTGTAGTACTTCACATTGCAACCTGTATAACACGTTAGAAAAGCTAATTATTACTGCAATTAACCTTCCGGCAGACAGACAGACAGAAAATTGCATTTTGAAATGTAATAATAACAATATGTATACAAGTTATTTGATTACTGACCTGCATATTTGATTTGGTGTAGGATTTGGACCACCAGAACACGGAGAAAACACGTGATAACAGAGAGCTTTTTCCAAGTAAGATTTACATTGGCTTGAGGTATAGTTCCGTAAAAGCAATAATATTCTCCTCAGTCCTTTCTCTACTTCACCCTGTGTCTTTTGGCCGTGAGTGGTTACCATGGCACTATTTGTTACGTAAGCTGTGCAAATGCCTCCTTGGTATCTGTTGCACAAGGGTCTAAACAATAACATCGTTGAAATGATGATTATCTGCTCAAACAAGACAGCAATTTTAAGAAACCTCACCTTGAGGCGAGAGGAATCCTCCTTGTTTCTTTTTTCACTGCTGTAGTTTTGTTTGTCCTATATTGGCCGTGATAGCCTGGAATACACGACAAAATATACATTACCACTGGACTTACGCGTATAGTCTGTCAATCAAAAATTACTGAATAGACTCACCATGACCAAATAGCTTGTGGCAGTTAGCGTCTGGCAACTTGGAACAAACAAATGATTGGCGCCATAGCGGACCCAATATTCTCATGTCACGACGGCAGAATTTCTTTTCTAACTTAATGCAATCTTCCCGGCATACCGCGAGCCCCTTGTCATTACCTCTCAGAGGGCATGATGGGTAGTTTAGACGGCAAATATACAGAATTAGCTGTTTCCGACAGCGAGCACTTTTGACCATGCTCACTAGCTTCCCGAACCGTCTATCAATTTGAGACTGTAGTTTTCCATGGGGGATGTACACTAAATGAGCATCACAGTATCTTCCATAATACACTTCGCACCTTTACAAAAAAATGATCAGTGTATTAATAGCCAAATATAATCTTGTAGTAAAGTTACCGTAGTTTATAGCCGTCAGTATTTATCAGTGGTAATTTTAGTACGTAAAGTATGATTGCTGTAGTTCATGCATTATATTTCTTTTACTTCTTACCTTCCTTGCTTGGTTTTCCTGTTTCCTGCAAATGACCAATCAAAATGACGCATTATTCTTAGTCAGTTTGTTTCAGTATAACATTTTGTTTATTAAGCAATTTATGCAACATTCAAGAAAATTGATCGACTGCATTTCTTAACCCGAATGGGTATAACCCATAAATACCTTTAACTCGAACGTATGCTGGCGTTGAAGCCTTGAATCCTTGAGGATTTTTAGCGATGCATTTGTAAACTCCCTCATCTGATGTTTGAATGTTTTTAATACGCAAGCGTGATCCCCATTCAAAATGCCGTATTTTTACACGTAAGCTTTGCACGATTGTGATGCCATTTCTTTTCCATTTGATGCGAGGTCTTGGGTTCCCTACAACACGACACCTGAAGGAAACGCCTTTACCAGGGGACAGTGTTCTGTTCGTAAGTATGTTCAGGATCTCTGGAGCACTTCCTATTAAGCAATCAGTAATGTTTATACTTTTAATGCATGACTCATTGGAACAGTCACTTCCATACACAATGTACCCTCCCCTCCCCTCCCTTCACACTTCTCTTGCTCGCCAGTTTAGCGTGGACACACACTTACGTGGAGGGAAATAAGTCAATAAATGTTGGAAATGTTAGTTATTCCCGTCACTGTTTCCCTAGTGGAAGATCGTTATAATCAAAACCTACCTTGACGATAAGCAAGAAACCATGGAAAATAAGCTAACGATGACTTTGGAGAACCGAGTGCAGTTCTTCGTAAATCATTCTACAATATAAACAATACATATCAGCCATTAGGCTCGCATTGTATCTAGGATATCGCAACTTGTTCTTCGTGCGTCATTACCAGACCCTTATTCACCATGGAGCCTGCAATATAAACCCTTCATACTATCAAGCCTTATATAGGCATTTCATGGAGGAAGACCCTGGGGGCACGGAATCAGTGTGAAGACCTTTATTATTACATGACAATGGGGCCCTCGCTCATGGATAATGGCCCCTTACTGGTATTATATCGAAACACAGTGAAAATCATAACAACTATGGAATGGAATTAGGGTTAAAAAAATACGCTACCCACGCAACAAAGCAAGTTAATATGTGAATACAGACTGAAGGGCAAAACTGGTGGTTCAAACAATGGGATTGGATGGTACTAACTTCAGTGAAGCAGAGCAGTTGATTGAAGAATCTTTAGCCTCAAGGCAAGGATATTTTTGTGTTTATCTTAACCTTAAGTCACTTAAAATTCCATTAGAAATGAAAAGATACGCTCATATTTGACACATTCAATCGTCACTGTGGTGTTGCTGCTGAAGTATTTATCTTGAATCACGTGTCATTACCGTTATTTCCTTTTACCATTTTAGGAAAAGTGTGGAAAAGTTAAGTCTTAAAACATACGAGCTGAATCAAACGAAAAACAGCCTTATATATAACACGTCAAAACAAGTATACAAAAGGAAATTTCACAGCTTAATTTTGATATAAATTTTTCGTACGATCGGATCGACTTTATATCATGGCTAAAGCTACTCATTAGTGGGTGGTCCACAAATTCACCTAGGCCATCTCTAGCAGCTTCATGAAAATTGATTTTGCAGAAGAAAAGCAACTATATAGAACAATATAAAAATGGCGGATTAGAATTCGTACATGACAGTTGCTTCAAATACTAAAGAATTTTGCTCAGCAATGAAATCACTTCGGGCTATCTTAAAATACAGTCGATTCTTCTCAAGTGCAATGAAAAGAAGAAAATGATTTTCGTTCCTAACTTTTAAGAGTGACCAGTCGACTATTCTATATATGAAGTGTTCCAAAAATTAGTATTAATGACCTAATCATATACAGGGTGATACTATAGAACTATAGAACAGGATGGAAGGTCAGTAGTACAAATGGAGTGTTTTTGTAAGCATTAGTGTTGTTGAGTGAGTAATAGGAGTGAATATATAGATTATACATGTTCAATCAATGCAAAGTTATGTCTTTATTTTATGGATTCAGTACAGTTCCTATGTGTATTTCAATTATTGATTCTCTAATCAATCAAAGTTCATCGTTTACAATTGAAGTCCTAAACAATTACTTGCTTGAACCTAACTTATTTCAACTCAGGTAGTTAAATCACTCTGCTTTGATTGTATTCAAAACTGACTAAAAAAGTCATTATTACATTGAGTGCTAGGTTGGTTTCTTCAAGTCTATTGGCGATCGCGTTAATATTGAGATTAGGGAATTAGCCGTAAAAAAGCCACACAGGTCGATACTTCCACATCATTACTGGAAATTCCTAAGGTCCAACTGATTGAAATAGTGTCGATTCCTATAAGACTGAAAACTCTTTAGCATACACTTTGTGGAACAAAATCTACAATCTCAATCAAAATCTCTTTATAAACATCCAAAGGGATAAGATGTACCCAATCACACATTTTGTCATATTTTTAATGAGATTACCGTAGTCCCACTCTTTGCGAATTTTTACTGAAACGCTCATTTTTACGAAATCAATGAAGCAAAAAAAAAAACAAACAAGCTATCGCTAAAATTAATTTTCAAACCGAATCTCAATTCCTCACTCAATACATTTTTTGTTTTGTCTATTAGTGTTTGCTTTAGAGCAGTTTTTTTTTTTCGCCGAATACTGTTACAAGCGTATACAGGCTGCTTACATACATCACTTAACTACTTTGATCTAACATCCATTTGGAGCAAAATCACCGACCGAAGTGGCGCACAGTAATCTGAGGTCTAACTGATAAAACATGCAACACTGAACTGAGATCAGAATCATGGTAAGGTGTTTGTATACCGACAACAAGACAGAGAGAATCCTTAAACACAGAATATCGTAGAAAAGTTGTACTAGCTTTAGTCTTACCTTGGCCACTTTTGACATGCCCCCCTTACAATCGTGTATCGTTAAGAACACCAAAACGAGAGGGAGAATTGCCGTGTAGTAATTCAAAACGTGCATGTTAAACTGAATAATGCCTGACTCATCTAGTATTTTCAAAAGGTAGTAGACTTGACTGGTCATAAGACTAGCAGTCCAGTGAGTCATGTACGACTGCGGGCTGTACCGACTGTGGCTATATGACTTGATGAGCTCTTGTCGATCTATTTACTAAGAATGCACAGATTCAGACCACACACAGAGCACAGTATCAAATATCATATTCTTGGTTTAGAATAGGGCATACTCAAAAGAGACGACTTTGTGGGAAACTAAAAGAAGTTTGCAAACCAAAAGACTAGATTAACTAGATTAACTATCATTATTCTACGATTAAAAGTATCTTAAAGGTAAAACATAACTTGCACCATAGCTGTTTATGCCGGCGACACGATGTATAATGTCATGGGGCGACAGACATGAAGAAACAGCTTAGCTATGTTAGAAAAGAGTGAACAGGTAGAGAGGCACTATATTCATTCTAGGACTGAGTATTCATCATAAAACATCAAGTAAAACTAGCTCTCTAGATTTTTAAGATTCAAAAAATGTCCTAGACTGGCCGACCCGGCTGCCACCAAGACTGCTTGACGTAGTGCGTGTGTCAGCTCAAATGACTCTGATTGTTTCCTCATATTGAGGCAGCGACAATGTGTCTTCTGAGCATACTACCTCAACAAGTCAATGTTTAAAACATGTTTTTAGTAGCGTTGTAAGATGATAGGATGATCCATGACATTCCACTCTTGAAAAATCAAGCCTTCTTACAACCGTTATATTTTCTCTTGTTGTTTTTTCGCCTTTTATCTGCTTTCTCAAAGCGACCTTTCAGAATTTTAGTTGTTATTTACTTTTCGCTTATTTGTTAGTTTTTGAATAAAATTTGTAGCTTAATTTAGATTTAGCCTTAATCGTTTCCATCTACGAAACTTTAATTACATCATCACCGAGTGAAGGTCAATCGAAGCCAGTTGGTTATCTTATCAAAGATCTTATCAATCTTGTTCGATAATAACGGATGATTAATTAGGAGTTGTGTAAACTGTGGGAAAACTATCTAATGGCTAGACACGATGATATACATAATGCACAGGAGGAAGACGCAAGGAAGGAAGGATAGCCATTGAATTATCCAGGGAACATGGCGTGTAGCAGTATCTCATAACATATAACAATTAATGGAAGTGCCGAGATAGAACTTCCTTCCTTTGAATCATCAAAACTTATACAAAGACGCGCATTAATTGAGCCACATACAATACATACAGGAGTTACATAAAACTGAAAACACATTCCTAAATAAACTAAATAGAACGATCAGAGTTTTATACAGTATCGCTCAATACAGTATGGATATACAATAATCAATACTTGAATCCTTTAACCACCGTACGTCACTCGCTAATTTCAACAGTTATAGCAATAATGTGACATTGTGGATTGAAACAGTAGGGAAGGATTCTTGGCAAATTATCTACAAAATGCTTGTCGTCAAAAAGGCATTGACTCGCGGGAGAACTAGCAGTTCCTACTGAGATGGAATGACAGTTTAATGAGACACCCTCAGTGAGCTAAGGCCAAGAAATTTCCGGAGATTTTGGCTTCTATTTTAAGGGAAATCTTTTACCATAGATGGTTTATATGACATCAATTGAATACTGTTGGTCCGTTATGAACTTATTTAGTTTGCGTGGAAATATTTGTTTTCCCAGCATGAAAAATTCACTGTTAATCCTAATTCAGTCCTGGAGGGTAGAATGACTGAACAATTGCCTGCTCTTGAATAGCCAACTGTCAGATGTAAACCCTACTTGCCCCAGGTGCTTTATCACGAAATAGTATCCCCAACGAGAGTTTGGACCAATGCTGAGGAATTCCACAATGTCCACGGGGAACTGAGGATTGATTAATAATTTGAGATAGACACTAGCTGACAATGACAAGTGAAGAGCACGCGTTGTAAAAAAGATTCGCAAGGTGATCGAACTAAAAGAAAGAAACAGTGGGAGATAAAAACTCCAACATATGATGTTTGTTGCCGTCTCAAAATTAACATTGCTCTGTGAGCACAGTGTGGATTTGACAAATGGAACCTTATTCTAGTAGACTAACGCAGTGTAGCGTGGTAAAGGTCTTTCTCAATATTTATGGTAATCAGAGGCTTGTGTATAACATTAACGATATAGGCATTACAGTTTCCTTGTCCAGTGAATTTTCTTGGAACTCAGTTGTATTTTTATTCCAAATTTCTCTTTTATATTTGTGGAAGAATGTTTTGCGGTAAAACTATTTAAGAATAGATCAGGAAAATTTATGTACACTAGCCTGGTGTTCATGCTTAAGCAAATAATTACCATAAATATCGAGAAAAACCTATAGCTTGTGTGCAAACACAATACCATATAAGGAACATAGCAATCAATGCATTGGAGCCAGACCACAATGCATCTTGTTTTAGGTCTAGGGTCCAAATAGATGGTGGTATTGGAGAACCTATATATTATGGACCCTATTGTAAATGACGCCTAAGATATTTGTGTGTATTTGACTCATGGTATTTTAGTTAAGAAGTCGCGATTTCTAACTTCCTTGAACTGGGCAATGCGAATACACTATCAAGATACTCAAACCAAACGATCAACTGGGCTACAGCATTGAGCTACCTGTTGATATTTATTAGACAAAAACGAAAATCTGCGTCCATTGCAAACAGAATATTGATTCAATATCATAGTTATATTTCACAGACTCCGAAATATATGAGATAACTACTAGTGGTAGGAATTCCCATTTAGTGCTTCAAACCAAAATGGGAATTCCTACCACTAGTTATCTCATATATTTCTCACTTCCTCTGTTCATATAATCCGAATTATATCTTCAGGCCGCTTCGCGGCCCTAGTATAATTCTCATTATTAATATATAATAATATATCCCTGCGCACGCAAGTGATTGGATTCCTGATAGAATATGTCACCTCATTGACCCAATAGCATATCCATCTTGACAAATGCGTCAGCTAAAACGAGATAACCTAGAGGTTAATTAGTTCTGTCAGTGTGGTCTCCAAATTCTATTGCATTCATATAGATTTTCATGAATGAAGACAACTGAAACCAAAAGAGTCTTGTAGAAGTACAACTAAAAGATACGATAACCGTCAGACTAGCTAGGTTAGTTGTACTTGCATTGTAATAAAAGCACATCCTTTCAATAAGAATAGCAATGTTTCTATCCGTAGACACTGGTAAAAAAGCACTACTCTAAGTATTGGGGTAAATTCAAAGTTGGGTTTCAGCATAACAATACTTGGTAAATATAACCTTTAATCCTATATACCAAGTACAATACACGGACTGATTATACTGAGCAGGGACACTCCATTCGTGCGACTAGATAGTATGCCACTTCGGGACCTAAAAAGTTATTTCGTGAACTTTGACTTTTTGATACAAATCATTTTATTTACGTAGCCAAATAGAATTTTAGGAACTGTGGAGGGGTGCTTTTGAAACGAGACTAAACTAGTATACTATAGTTCTAGGGAAGGCGGAGACGTGCTCAGTGTAAGGGGATCACAGTACAGGACACACAGAAAGGGGCCAGTCACAGACAGTAAGGGGATCACAGTACAGTACACACAGAAAGGGGCCAGTCACAGACAGTAAGGGGATCACAGTACAGGACACACAGAAAGGGGCCAGTCACAGACAGTAAGGGGATCACAGTACAGGACACACAGAAAGGGGCCAGTCACAGACAGTAAGGGGATCACATAATTTTGTCAGTATCCCATAGTGCCTCAGAGAGGGATCACATCAAAGTCAAGTTAACTCGTAAACTTCACTTCAGTATATCCCCTTGATTTAGATTATAAGTTTTTAAATTAAGACGATTTAACCCAGGTCACTAGAATGTACGGCTGGTGTAATAATTGTCCCATCCATAAACTTTGTGCTCGGAGTCTTTTTATATACAAACTAAACGTTGAATAGTATGAGCCAACAAACATGTGCGCACGCGCACAAATCAGTTGTTCAGTCATTCCTATAATATCCTGTGAATACCAGTAGCTGCTGTTATTGAGGTCAGTAAGTTCTTTAATAAACGTTTTAGCAAACATCAAATTATAACCAGCATTTCTGAAAGGATCAAACCATGTCATATTCTTCTCATCAGTAGCAACGTAAAGGTTGGAAGTTATGTTTAAGGCATTTCGTTTTCTTAGCAATCCAAGCCAGTTATCTTGTGAGAGATGTCTACTCTTGGGGTGGTCGGTGCGTCGAACGTGCACAGCATTAAAAGGAGATGCTATTAATCTTTGGATGCGTCTTAAACGTTCCCATATTGGAGCAGCAAACGTAATAAATCTTATTACCCATTTATGTGCGTCTAACGTACGACTTTTACTAAGAAAGAGCATTTTACGAAAAAACATCGAACCTTCCTCAAAATATATGATATTTTCAGTCCGCTGAGACAACTCATCGATAATTCCCCAAAAGGGTGTATCGTTACTATAAGAGTATCGTGCCATATCAGCCTTACAACTTCTTCGATATGTAGGTATATTCTCCACATTATTGTGGTGCAAATGCTTGGCATGTTTAATGAGTGCATTCCATGCTTTTATATTTTGTTTAGATGGTAAAGAATCTACCCAGATCCCTTGCAGTCCATTATGACATACTCGATACCACGAAAGATGTCGGAAATCTTCAACAAATGTTGGATGATTGGTCAAAATTTCTTTGACTGGTAAAAGCTTTGACAGGCGACTGAGATCTATCACTTTGGACAGCGGCAACAGTTTTTCTGTGGGTAATTTGTTATATGCTTCGTAGCCTAAATCAAAAGGGTGAAGCTTTTTTATCCGTAATAACTCTTCATGAGGCGCCATTGGATGAACTATGAGTGTTCTGTTCAGAAGTTTGGCTATGACAACTGCATTTTCAAACGCAACTCTTTGGTTATTCCAGCCGCCCCCTGGTGGTTGATATGTTAAGTACTTGTTATCTATTTGTCCATTACAAACAGTCTTTCCTTTCATGTACATCTTTCGACTGTGACTGCAGAAGCTAAGGTTGGACCCATGTAAATGGGATTTTTTAAATTTTTGTACCATTAATACGATAAACACTAAGACAATAAAAGCGATATGAATAAACTTAGACTTCGCTTTTCTCCATGAGAAGTCCGGCATTAGATCAAACCAGGTAAATGTCAGTCTACTGTTGTATCCATTAAGGAAAATATCTCTGTGACTTTGTGGTAAAGGTAAACTGTTTGGTCTCTTTGGTGTTAGACGACTCATCCTTGACCAATGTATTCACGGGTGATTAAAAAAGACGTATTTGAAGTAAATGGAGCAAAACTGACCGATACTTCACCATAAGTTCAGTCAGGTCTTCTTTAAACTTGTAAATAATACAGGTTTTTTTCCCCCCCGATAAATTCTAGATGGGCCGGTGAAAATGAATTTCGAAGCAACAATAAAAAGTTCCCTTTGGTTTTTCTGGCTTTAGTTTGTCACGTGATGCAATACCTGTAGCATAGTTCTAATCAACCAGGCATTCAGCTTATCAATAAACACCATGCCAAACATGTATCGCTTCGATACACAGACTGACGTCTGTTGGTAGTGAAATGAACGATTACTAACTCCAAAGAAAAATGAATTATTTGATCAGGATGGGTTGTTCTGCTGGCGCACACTGATAAAATAAGAAAATTCTACTTAGACACATTTCAAAAAAAAAAATTTTGATTATGCAATCGATTGTCTTTATCAACATGTAAAAGAAAAACACACTGACAGTAGAAAATATTGAACCGTGCAATGATCAGGTTGACTACCAGTTGGTCACCAGTAGTACTTTGTCAGATACGTGATCAGTAGAAATGATTACTTCATTTGAGCAAGTGACTGAGATCCCTCTTAGTTGCAGGCAAAACTGTTGCATGATCTCATCTTATCGAACATGCAGGCGACAGAAAGGAAATGGTCTTTTGCGCTTCCCTTAATCTTTGCTTTGCGTTGTTCGTTTTGTTCTTTACGATCATAATAACCTTAGGTTGTTGTTCATGTTGGTTTGATTATTATTCTATGGCAGTAGGACGAGAGAGAAACAAAGAAAAAGATACATGGTACGTAAGCTTTCAGCCCGTTAAATCCTTACTTCCAGTCAGAACTTTTTGTTCATCTACCATTACTTTTCTCTTTACTAGTCAAGTTAAAATAGATGACAGTCAACGAACCTTAAAGTGAACAGTGTCATACATCCAACAGGTATTGATTCGATGTTTACGATAGTTATAGAAAGTTATATATAATAAAGATAATTACGCCCATCTTCTACCAGCCTATATTAAAAATGGCTTTTAAATGTAAATCTTATCACTTTGTTGAAGGAGTTTAATTTACTCATTTATATTAGGTCTTTTAATGAACTAGACGGGATCTAGGAAAAAACGATTATATCAATATTCCTTCATTTATAGATATATCTTATCTTAGGATGATATATTTCAGACTGACATCAAACAGATTGTTAAACACTAGTGTATGTATCTCTAAATTGTAAAGGAATACAACATCAACTACAGGGTTGCGCCAAGCACTATTTGATGTCTGGGATGACTAATTCTATAAAGGATCAACTTTCAGACGGATAAAATGCGGGATCTTTGAGTCCTGATAAACAAACCGCTGATCATAGAGATCGGTATTGATGCAAAAAATATCGCTTTGAATATGATTAGATTGAGATCACAGACTGAGATCCTGAAGAGTTATGTATAGATCTAGATATTATACGACATAACCATGGACGAATACATCTAGATATCGCTCTGCTGTAATTACTTTATTTGGCGTTTTCGGTTCAAATTGAGTTTTCTGTTTTCAAAAAAGGTAATCGAATTATTATTGGTTTACTTTGTCGTGGACCAATCAGAATGAACAGAGAACATGATGGGATTTCGTCATGTCTATTTTTAGAAACACACGGTTCACTAATATCCCAGTGTTACCACCAGGTTGTTACAAGAGAGCCACCTGAAAAAACCATTAGCTATAACTGAATTTTGCCTCGACAAGTAATTAAAAGAATCGAAAAATGAACTTCACAGGTTTGTTATGCGACAATCATGATTTTCTGGATCAAAGACATACGGCTTTACGATAACTAATTATCCTAATGAAGCTCTTAATGATTAATCAGAATGATTGCGCTGGTTAAATAACTTGCAATCCTAATCAGATGAATGTATGGTAATTGTTGATTTTATTCCGCAAATATAAAAAGTATAAAACCGCAAATTTGACTTCGAATGAGATATATAGCTAACTTTTCTCATGTATGATTATACAAATAGATGTGTGTGACAAACCTAAGAATTGTTTTTGTCATTTCACTGCAGGTCTCAAAGCAAAGTCAGTTTTCTCTAAATCCATCAGCATTTTAACAAAGGTGCTTGTTATATTGCTGTTTTCGTGGGTGATGCCTTGTATCGAGGCCCATCATTGGATACCTCGTCAACATGAAATGGGACATAACGTACGTGTGGGACCACCTCACATATTCAGGCGTCAGGAGTTTTCCGAAAAAATGCGCTTTGAAGTATTGTATGATGAAAGTATGAAAGACCTTAGCAGAAGCAAACGATTGCTTGTTAGAAAGAAACTGATACCAGAAGCGCTAGAGTACTTTCATAACACACTGAGTGTTAAACCAAGCAAGATGAATATCAGGCTTCAAAGAAGTTGCCGAAATAATGCGTATTTCCTGAAGAATAGAAGTGGAAATACTATTGGTGATATACAGTTTTGTAAACTAGAATGCGTTACAACAAAGTGTGGTCCCGTGATTGTTCCCAAGAAGCATCTGGATCAGTGTCGTATTTGCGACACTAGAGGAGTGGAATGTTTAACAATGCCAGGTTTGGAATGGAGTGCTGGACAAGGGGTCAAGGATAAAGATTTTATCTTGTATGTATCTTCAATACAGACGTCGCATTGCTATACTGCAAATGCAGTAGCATACGCATCTTATTGCCAACAGGAACAAGTTCTTGATCGACCTGTGGCTGGGTTCGTCAACCTCTGTCCGAACAGGCTTGAGACAGATACAGTACATTACTCTAACTTAATGTCTACCGTTAAGCACGAAATCTACCATGCTCTGGGGTTCAGTGCTGGTTTGTACGCATTTTATAGGAAAAGAGATGGATCTCCTTATACAGCAAGAGGGGAAAATGGTCTTCCATCCTATAATATCAAATATAACCTTTACCAGTGGAGTTCACGTGTTGTACGGAAAGTAGAACGAAAGAAATGGGCAGTTCGTAATGGGTACGTCACACACGCAGTTCATATGATAGTAACACCACGTGTTACAGGTGTTGTGCGAAAACACTTTAACTGTCAAGGCTTAGAAGGAGCTGAAATAGAAAACCAGGGAGGAGTGGGCACAGAATTTACTCACTGGGAGAAAAGACTGTTCGAAAATGAGGCTATGACTGGCACTTATACGCAAAACCCTGTGTTTTCTCGGCTAACTTTGGCATTGATGGAAGATACGGGATGGTACAAAGCGAATTATAGCATGGCGGATACACTTGACTGGGGTAAAAACCTTGGCTGTGCGTTTGCTATGTCAAGCTGCAAAACATGGATGGAGCAGCACATGGAGGATATGCGTTCAGCTGAGCCTTTTTGTTATACTATCAAAAAGGCACCGCTTCACATGGGCTGTACGCACAGTAGGATGTCTATAGCATTGTGTAATCTTCGTCAGTATGATGAACCACTGCCAAAACAATACCAGTACTTTAGCTTTCTTCCTGATGTCACAAGAAAAGACCGTGAGATATTAGTAAGTGATACAGCATATTTTGGTGGTGCTGTTGCTTTAGCTGATTACTGTCCTTATTATCAGAAGTTTACACTAAGTAGTAAAGACGGTAAAAAGAGAGAAACCACCTGTACTTTGCCTGAGAACGCACCAGAAACCCAAGAAAATTACGCTCTTGAGTCTTACGGCAAAAACGCAAGATGCGTTAAACAAGGAAGGCAGTGGACCGCAAAGAAAGGATTACTTACGCGGACCATGCTTGACTGGGGTAGTGGATGCTATAAATATCATTGTGATGATGGTATTAAAGTTCAAATTGCAAATAACAATTATTCTTGTTTTAAAGAAGGCCAACATATTGAAGTAAAGGGACTGTTAGGTAAATGGGTCATCAGTGGTTCGTTAATATGTCCGTCATGCAGGCAATTTTGTGGCGACACCACAGGGTGCCCAATGGAAGTTGTTGAAGATGACCAGGATCCTGGCGTAGAGAAAGATAAGAGCTCGGGAGTAAACGTTTCATTCAATGTAAAGGAAAAGAAAAGCTTTCTTTTGATATTAATACCGAATATTCTAGTATTAATTTATCACATATATGGTATTTGATCGAGAAGAAAGCAATTTTAATAATAAACTCAATACGCATGCTCCGATATGATTTAAAGCCAGGACGCCAGAAGAAGTTATGTAACCATGTTCACCTGATCAGTTGTTTAACGGTTTATTTGTATTGCAGTAATTTTGAATAAAATCAACCAAACAGATTGAGTGAAGATTGATTTTTATGGCTACTGCGCACGTGCAAGTAGCCACAAGTTTATTTTCTGAATGTAAGTAACAAAACAAATATTCGGCTTGACCGCTCGTCAATCGACAAATAGACGACGGCCTCCGATGAAAGCCGATTGCTACCTACGGGTCCAGCTTGAATTTTTCACTCCACTGCGTTTGTTTGTATGACTTCGTCGTCTTTGGTCATTTTCTCAGGTAAATATTATACACTTAATGTCTGATCTCGAGGGAATCAGTTAGATTTTTTTTCCTGAGAGGCTTGACATCAAGACTCGACGGAAAACAAAACTAACTGTTTCCCGAGGGATCGGACATTAAGTGTTTTGTTATATAGCGACAGACTAAACGATTCCAAGCCATTTAGAAAGTAAAA
>WUAP02038118.1:0-17500 GCA_015163945.2 Stichodactyla helianthus | reverse complement strand
AGTAGAATTAATGTGAATTAATGGTGGAACATGAATTTATAAGTATCGACTATGCTTGCGAAAGGAAAAACATATTGGTGCTAGAATCCAGTCCAGAGTGAAAAGTTTTGGTACTAATACCATCAGGCATGAAAGCCAAGCTAAGTACGTTAGAAAAGCTAATTTATATGCGAGAATGAATCTGACCAGTATTCAAAACAATTTAAAATAATGTAATAACATATTAAATTTTGAATTAAGAAGCTTCGTAGTGTTTAGTAATTGGTTAAATAAAATTGTTTTGTTTTGATTGCAATTTAATCATCATTATTATTAAGAAATAAAACATACTTAAAGGATGCTTAATTCTCCTGTTTTGGATCGTTAAAGTGCTTGTCAAAATTTTAGAATAGAAAAGAGGAATTCATTGAGATAAAATAAATGCGATTGAGCAAGGAAAGGCGAATTTTCATGTGCATGTGCAAGCCCACGCAGAGTTGTTTCACGAAGACCATCGACGCTGTCGCCCCGCCACGTGTCTCTCACGATGTATCCACGTGGATCCTTTTACAAGAATCAAGCCGGTATCTAAATGGCTGATCAGAGATCGTATGATCCCAGCACCTCAATTAGATACAGGTAATTCAAACTTTTTATAAACAAGTGAAAAGGGCACTCTATAGGTTTGACTTGACTCTGAAAAGGCGCATTGATCCACTTAAAGCTTTACAAGCTAAAGAAAAGTCTTTGGTTGTCTGTGGAGTTCCATAAAGAAAAGTTTAGCGCGCGACACGCCCTTGTAATAATACCCAACTCTTATTTTGAAATTTATAAATTCATGGACAATTGAAATAAATTTTACTTTCATTGAAGTGTTTTGTGTGGGTTCGGTTGACACTGGAGTCATTTTGACGATGTCTTTTTTTTTTTTTTTTTTTTTTTTTGCATGAATATCTAAATTCAAAACATATTGGTTGCAATGTGTTGTAGATGTTGGCTGGTGTTGATTATTGCCTTGAAAAGGCTCAACACACGTGT
Source organism: Stichodactyla helianthus (assembly GCA_015163945.2). NCBI lineage: Eukaryota > Metazoa > Cnidaria > Anthozoa > Actiniaria > Stichodactylidae > Stichodactyla > Stichodactyla helianthus. Next base: position 16,483 of record WUAP02038118.1, on the reverse strand, counting down.
CTTGAAGGTAAATTATGCTTCGAGACTTCGTAGAACGTAGTCTTAGCTGCCGTGTTCTGGCAGCAGTTAGGACCTCAGGGTTATCATGCTGTTGGGGAGGCTTGAGACAGGAATTATGCTATACACCTTATTCCAAAAGCCAAAGAGGAATTTTGAGCTAACATACTGAAGTCATAATAGCAGCGACTGAAAGAGCATTAGATTAGTATCTAAACACCAGTGCCCCAGCATGAATACCTAAGAAGTTACAGTGATTTAAAATTAGAAGGATTCGTATGAGAAACCAGCCACAAGGACCATGATGCCTTGTCTTCATGTTTTTGCTACAATTCTAAAGCTTAATACTTTTTATAACTTTACCTTGATGTTTTTAAACTTTGCACATTTACTAATTCATTTGTGGTCTTTTATGTGATGGCAAAATTTCCTGATTCACTAAGCGATTAAATTATGCAAATTAGCGGTACGCCATTTTGGTATAAGGTGTATTGTTTTTCGAGAAAAAGAAAACTGACCCAAGTAAAACGATTAATTTATAAAAATATCAGATATAAATATTATCTTTGAACATAAATTATTATTAAGATTCAAAATCTATGATTCGAATGATTCGCTCTCACAGCTTTAATGTGCAGTAGCAGTTCCCTTGATTTGAGTGGCTTGCCACCAGTACTGCCTTGAGGCAACATAAATATCAAACAAGTTTAAATATAAAGTTGAACATCGCACAAAAGTAGTGAGAGAATCATTATTTTCTTTGCTTTCGGCATCCGATTATGAAAAGAGCAGAGCTGGTCTATCGCAAATATTATCCTAAATAATCACATGTTAAGTAAACATTCGACATTTTTCTGTTCTTCTCTTGTCTTTTTGAATTTCTAGATCGTGATGATTCGCGTCGAAAACGTCAAGGAATTCCAAAACGAAGAATAGAAAAGAGAATAAAATAAGATGCGATGCGATGATTTTCTGAAACTGGTTTAGAAGTATTCCGAAACTACATGACCGAATAAACCCATTATTAATGGTATTACGATATGTTTAATGTTTTATTGCGAATGGTCAATGAATGTTTCTACATTATTTGATTAAGCTTTTTGCGTTCTTTTTCCTAACGGCCGTGATGAATAAGAGTTATTGTGCACTAAAACACTAGTACTCTCAAACCAGCGTAGTATTAATATTACCTTTAATTTATTTTAAATGTAAATATGCGAGAAATGGAGGGAAAAAATCAGCAAAAGCGACGCCTTTGAGGCAAGGAAAAACGTCCATCTCTAAAAGAAACTGCTAGTTGAAGAGCATACTAGGAAAAAATGACTATTCTTCAACGAAAATTACTCCTAATATAATACATACATACATAGAGAGAAAGAACGTGTGGAGAGAAGAGAGGAGAGGTAAAATAGATATTCTTAAATGCATTCAGCAATATTTTAAAATGTATGATATTCCAACTAAACTATAACTTAATGCATTGAGTAGTTTCTAAAGCTTTGTAAGATAAAGGAAAGAGAATAAACATCAATATACGGCTCTTCCATCTCAAGGAGAACTTTGAAATCAATTTCTTTTAATAACTGTCTTTTTTGACATTAATGCACATTAATGACTAATTGTAGTTTCATGTCGTCCACTACGTGAGCAGTAGCTGTAAATTCGAAATTAAAGAACAATCACAATCCTTATTACTACGAGCAATGAATGAAGCGATATCAAATAATCCTTCGTAGTTTTGGTTTAACGTCAATTTAGCTGGACTTTTGTTCATTTTAATCAAAAGTGGGCAAAATGAAGATACACAGCAACGAGTAATTTTGCGAGCGTATAAGGTTTCGAATAATCTAGGTTTTCTATGTAAGCAAACAGTCTCCACAAACATTCTATTCAGCGTTTTTCTTCTTTTTTCCTCAGTTGACTTTAAAAAATACACGCAAAAATAATTCTAATCTTGGGCTGAAACATGACCAAAACGAATTTAGCATCAAAACTTCATCATGGGTTGAAATTCTCAGCTAAAGACGAAATGCTAATCAAAGAAAGTCAAACATCACCAGAATTTTGTAAAAATTTATTAATTCTCAAACCTATTTTTTCCACAAACGTCTCTGAATATTCACTATTATTAGCTTTCTACTGAAAACTACTTTTCTCAGGATAAACTAACTCACAATGTACTACAAATTGTATTCTCCTGGGATTTCTATACTGATTCTGTCCTACGAGTGGCCTTCGCAGACTAATTTCATCTTTTCAAAACCTAAATACGTCTGTTCGTGATGTTTTTCTATATTTCAACACTAATAACATAAATATATGTGTGTGTGTGTGTGTGCGTTTATATGGTCTTTTTGGGAATTAGTTAGCAATTTGTTAATGAGTTCTGGTTGAGGAAGGCCATAGCGATTGGCGGTAAACCCTGTGGATCGTGATCAAACGAGAAGTTAAAGTACCCTTGGTCTGTGTAAGGTGCTGGAGACGGAAGATAATATTGAGAAGGAGAAATCTGGCCCGCATATAAAGTTTCTTGCACATCGTTTAACAGTCTATCAGCTGCATACATCTCGGGTACATACAAGTCTTTGATATCGAGATTTCTAGTAAGTTCTTCGCACGTCATAAATTCTTCCATAGAGCCTTCTTCAGATGAAATCGATGGAATCGATTCAGCCGTAGACACGGGTGAAAATTCCCGGGTATCGTACTCATTCCAGCCATCAAGAAAAGCTTGGATTTCGTTTGGATTTTGAGAGTACTCTTCGGTTCCTGGTTGGTACTGGTTATACGAATAGCCGTTATTAAATTCGTGAGGAAAGGCAGGAATGATAGGCTCCTGCCAAAACGAAGCGGGCAAGTTCCTCTCCTTCAGTGCATTTCGCTCTTTTTCAGCATTACTTTTACGTGACGCTATTTCGCTTCTCCAGTTCTGTAGACTGTTCATGTATCCAATATTCTGAGATTTATAGTTCAGTTTTCCACTGCTGCTTTGCTGTGACGTCTTGTGCTTCAAGGGAGAGGATTTCTTGGACTGTGGAATATCTCCCTTTCTCTTGGAATAGTTTCTCAGTTGCTTCTGAAGATACCTCCGATGGTTGATATTTCTTTTAAAATTAGCTGGTTTTTCCAGCGCAGTTTTGACGTTTCCTGAAGCTTGGTTCATAAAATTAAGAAGTAAACTTCCTGTGTTGAGAGGATCGTCTCTTCGGGTGGGCCCGCTACGGATATCTGTGGATAACAGCATCCGATCACTGCTACTTTTACCTTGATTTGACATTTTTAGCCTTGATAAAAAATAATGGTGTTTTTCTTTTCTCCTGTTAAAGCCGGTTGTGTCGTTGACGGGTGATTAGGAAGGTGAGTTTGGTGGTAACGAGTGATGAGCAACACTCAACCGATCGAACTTGTGCGATAAGTGTGTAAGGGGACCACGACCACACGCTATTTATGCGCAGACCTTATTTACTAATCCAGTATCGTTTTTGTTGGTTCAATCATAAGTGACTCGATTCTGATTGTTCTGCAGGTGCCTAATTGAATATTCATGAGGGAAAATGCTCTCACTCGGGTTCTCATCGATTGGTTATTTGAAGGCGTGTTTGTAAGGTGAAATAGCGTTGAGCAATGTATCATCTTATTGTCTATTTTCCGGTACCACTTATTAGATTGTATGGGGATGCATTATAATTGTTTTTTTCCCCCCGTTAAAGTCTTGCTTGAGTATCTATTTTTTCATCCTACTTCCAACAAAATCAAAAGTCGAGACTCTTTTGCGCCAAAATGAACCGTATGGTTTATAATTCAATTTTCTTTCTCGATAAATAAATAGTATTGTTTGAATTGAGTTTCTCCCTGTTCAATAAATTTAAGCCCATTTATTACACAGATATCGATAGTTCAAGCCCAAAAACGTATCTCATTGTTTAATTTCTTTGTAGGATTTGATAAAAGTGAGCAGCTAAGCACTGCTGTGCGGCCTATCCGAAGACTTACAGTACATCTGTTACTAATATACAAGATATTGACAAATCAACGGTGCTTTAAAGATTCGTAATTCGTACGTGATATTGCAGCCTAGAATTTTACAATTAAAAAAGTTCAATAAACAGAGCACAGAAATCAAAGTCACGATGCTAATATATATAGAAAGAATAAAGAGAAAAATAACATTAAGCCCCTGGCGGGAAAGTCACGATGCTAATATATAGTTATAATCAAAACATCACAGGTTTATTTGTTTATGGATTCAATCAGTACGACCAAGAAATTTTATCTCCAACGATCAAAAAGTGAAAAACAAGACAAAACATAAAGATCGCGAAAAGAATTGGTTTTATTGAGGAGCGGATTCACTGTATCATGAAGTTTTTGAGAGTCTACTGAGCTTTTCCCTTTAATTTTCGCGGTATTGGTGTTTAAATTCTGGTTAACTTATTCTTAGACCCATAAAATAAGAAGTTTTTGTTTGTCGGCGCAAAGAATAATATTCCGATTGTTTGCATTGAGTCTTTGTCAGCCCATGTGCTTTGCTAAATTCGAAACAAAATGAGTTAAAATCCTCCATTTTAGAGTACCTCAAAGACCATTGATTTCAAAAACGACAAGAAAAATTCAGAGTTTCTTTTAATGTTCAAGAAAGTTATTCGATTTTTTGGTCGTTGTTCTTGTTCTTGTTGCTTTTTTTTTGCAATGAATTGCCCTTATTGCAAAGCTGTCCGGCAAAATATGTTGCCGGCTAGTCGAGTAGCTAGCATTCTTGTGCCATTGTATGCATGGGTTTTGAAAAGTAGAGTGACCATCGGTGCATATAACTATAAACGAGGAAATGCAATAACAAAAGACTTTAAGTGGGATAGTAAAATCCTTTCTTTTTCCTTATATTATAAAACATCATCATTCATGAGTTCATGAGTTTCTGAAATGATTTTGATTTAGCACTTATATAAACGGTTCAATTTTTTGTATATTTTTGTTGATTTATGGAGTATTTATTCGCCAATTAACAATTAATATCTTTCAGCTCCTAGCCTTAAGCAGGTAGTTAGATACCGCCCACGTAAGAATCAACGAACTCACGATACAACGAAGAAGTACTTAACATAGTCACCGACATAGCTACTGGTGAAAACTCTTAGTTTCTCTGTGCTTCTGGTCTTTAGATCTGCATACGATTGAGAATCATTTCAAAACGTTTGAGCAATTTGTTTTTATATAAATCCACAGCCCGAAGGTTGTATCCTTTAGTTTTTATGCTCTAAGTTGACTCATGAAAACCAATATTAAAGGATGATGTTTCAATGATAAAATGGATCAAAAATCAGAGTGCATAAAACGAGAAATAAAACGACAATCAGTCACCTTTTTCAGTACTGAAACAAGCATTATTTTAAAAGAAAGAACTTTGCATTTCATTTCTTAAAAGAACGCCAGGGAGACAGACTAGTACTAAATGGATGAAGATCTAAGGAAGTTGAGATTAGATTGGAAAAGTAATAAATTGAAAAACTAATGAAAACAAAAATTAAAAGGAAAAACAAATCGATGGCTATGACAACCTAAACGCATGACAAATTAAGCGCAGTCAAAAAACTAACAAGGTTTCACAATACAGGGTAACAGTAAGAATAAAATTATGAAGAAAAGCGTGAGACAAAGCCAATTTACACCTACCACACGTGTGCAGGAATAGATGTTGTGCGAATGGCTTTGACAATTAAAGGGATTCAATTTTACAAACTAATACAGACTGAAGATTTTTAAGTCAAATCTTTTTCAATATCAGTTTTCATCATGGGCTTCGTTTTTAAGCTGCGTAGTGGACGGGCGAATATCAAAGTCGACGTTCTGAGAGTTTTTTTTCCCCGACTGCTCATCAACAGCGTAGTTTTGTTTGTTGAGGTAACTAGAAAATTTTTGCGGGGAAAAGAACCCTGTTGTTACGGTAACGAGTCGGGTAAAATGAATATTGAAGTTTAAATTAAATAGCTTTAAATTGAAAGTTTGTGAGAGCTCGTTGTTTTGCTTAACAAAAAAAAGAGGGGGGGAAAAAGAACTTTTAAGATTGTTCTAGGGAATTTAGTCAAAACTGGGTCGGTTCCTTGTTATGTGGGGTGGAATAATGTCTGCCTTTGGCTCTGGTGAGAATCCCCGATAGAATATTTCACTGCAAACAAAAGGCGCATGAAAAGAATTTTAAAAATAAGCAATTACGAAAGCCTATTTCGTAATGAAAAGACCTACGTTTCTTCCTCGTTGTTTTCTTTGCCTCAAACTTCTACGCATTTTGCGCTCTTTGTCGCTCGCAGCTAATTAGTTTTAGCTCTGTCTTATGCTTTAAAATCTTATACAAAACAGGGAAAAAATATCTCTCGACACGATCAACTGAATCCCCAGATAACGACTAATAATAAAGGTGTTTTAAGTATGTAGGAGAACAACTTATTTGCCGTTTTGTTACTTTTAATCTGATTACGAACATTAATGAATGTGAACTACAGTGCCGAAATATAAAATGTTATTTCAACTGACTCAACAAAATAAAGCACTTTTTGAGAGAAGCTTTATAAATGAGAGATACTTAATGTTAGGGAGGGAAGAGTAAAGCCGAAAGAATTGTTTTCAATTCCAACTTGAGTCTGTTCTTTTTTTTTTCTTTTTTCTTTTTTTTTTTTTTTTTTTTTTGGTTGTTGTTGTTGTTGTTGTTGCTGCTGCTGTTGTCTTTGAATCTCCTTTACTATCAAGAAATTTTACAGGGTTTTGGTGTATTTATCCAGCATCTAGCTTATGGTTAACTATTTGTCTCTTCGCAATGCTGCAGTCTAGCTAGCGGTCTAGCGATGTATTAACCCGTTTCTCGCTTTGGGTAAGATATCACGGCGTGGGCCTCAGTTTTCTTGTATTTCAAAAACATTGTGATCAATGAAGGAGTAATACTGAGGGGACTAGATGTCTAATGCATGATAATTCAAATTAACCATTAAAAAAAATCAAATTACAAAAAAGACGTCAAAGATAAAGGAAAATTAAACTCAAATTCATTTTGTTGTTTGTTTTTGCTGATATGTCCACGAAAATAGCTCAAAAGTGACATTGAATAAGACAGGTTTCGGGGGAAAATGAGAAAATGATCAGGAAATCTTACAGGTTGACTGATATTCGGTCAAAATCAAACTTTAGACTTAAAAACTAGACAATCACCATTTAATGTGCCGTAAATTTCTGAGAACGCGGTCCGAAAACAAATGAATGAAAGCCTTTTTATTTAAAGTGGTTACAAAACGGGAAATAATACTCATTTTGCGGGAATTAATACTCATTACTAAATGCACAAAAACAGCCTTTACTTAATCTTATAGAAAAGCCTGACTTCTTTAATTTCTTGGCTGACCTTACGTCATCAGGAACGAAACTCCAACGAAGAACTGACAAGAACTTCAGGGAAAACTCATTGACCACGTCATTCATTTAGTGATTGTAGCCTTACAAAACACGGATGATATGCAGTCAATCAATGAAACTATTGCCCATGACAAGAAAGGAACTCTTCTAGTTTCTTATTAACATATTTTTTCCTAGTCTTCATATTTATCTAAGTCGTTTGCCGAAGACCCAATTCACATTTAACGAAAAGGTTGCTATTTATAAATCCAACATTCCAAATTTGTCAGAGATCCCTGGATTAAGATTAGCCTACTGCTAAATGTAGACAAAGAACAAGCCAAAAGATCCACCCGATACAGACAATCTTTCAAAGGACTTCCACAACAGAACTTTGGTTCTTAGTTGTGGTGCTGTCCCCGCTGATCAAGGAAAGTTGATAAACAGTACTGATTATTAAACTGACTGACTGACTGCTGTGAAGGAGATTATGTTGGCGGGCGAGGGGAAGGGTTTAACTGGGGTTTCCTCTCTCCCCAAGCTAATGGAAAACAGGACTCTGTTCGCAAGGAAGATTTTAATTTTCTCTCAAACTTCTTTACTTTTCTTTCAACACAATCATCATATTTCATACATCATTATTCGCTATTTCTTTTTCTGCTAGTTCTTTTCAGTGTTTTTTTCTTTTATATATTTGGTGTGTGTGTTGTTGTTTGTTTTATGCAGCCTTCCAAGTCTTCCAGTGGTGGATTTAGAGAAGAGTGCTAGCTGGGGGTGTACACTCCACACTAAGGACAGCAAAGTGCCCTTCCGAACTCCTATATGTGCCCCTTTCACTCTCAAAACTACCTAAACGACAGGTGCACCCATCCCCCAAGAAAAACTTCCTGGATCCGCCTCACTCTTCTGTAAATTTGTTCAATGACATGAACGGGTAACTACTTTATTTCTAGTGAAAAGATGATATAACTTTGCGACCGATTCCATTGACTTTGGATGATAAGGTTTAGGTATGTATGTATATATAGGTTTCGTCTAGCAAATAATTCTGGATTACCTTGACAATATGCAGCTGTGAGTTCAGTGAAGCGGCCTCATTGTTCGTATCATATTGTCATCTGAAAAAAACGGTTTCAAATTCCTAGCATAACTCAAAGCATGGCTAAACTTATCGAAAAGAAGTCTTCCTGAACACTGAACTATAGAAGCTATGCAGTTTGTCGTATTTGAGTTATTTATTTACTTGTAGGCAAAACTTTTAAGAGATTCGATTCTTCTGAATATTTAAGTCGCTGTACATTGGTTCGAGTAGATAAACGACACCCTTCGTGCACTGGGAATTCTCGAGAAGTGATTGATAATCAGTCATTTTTGAAAGGAAAAGGGAGAATAGTGTTTCAAAGTCAAGCAAATGTCACCCGTTAATTACCGTCAAGCGCCTAGCAGTTGTTTAATTCTTGTTAGTAATAAAAACTTTTTGAATATATTAATGATGTTTTTACAGGTGTATGCGTTTGTTTTCGTTTCATGTGAGGTCATACCATACGGATCGAAAAGATATTTCGCATTGAATATAAAGATATACTAAAACTAGTGCTTCATTCATTCCTTTCCACTTTTTGTCAGTAAAATTCGCAATACTAATTCAGCCAGTTAATGGAAAGAAATTTGCAGGCGTCCAAATACGAGTAAATTTAACAAAAAAATGCGGTCAAAAATTACAACATATTTACCGCTAAAATAGACCTCTTTACCTTCGTATGCAAAGTGCCCATTTCAGACCATGTGGCACTCTCTTGGGAATTGTTCTTATTATGAAAATGTGAACCTATCAACATAAGAAAGAATTAATTCCCAAAAGTGACATCACGTGGTCTGAAATGGATAAACAAACAACGAAGGTAAAGAGGTCTATTGCATTGATTCACTATTATGTCACATCAAAACAATCTATTGCTTAAACGCTAAGGATTATGGTCGTGGGAGGGGGACAAAACAGTAACAACACCAAAAATAAATAAATAAATAAGTATATTAAATGTGTTTTGTAGACCGTAGAAAAGCGGTATCAGCCACCAATAAAATATATAGTGAATATTGTGTATTAATCATTAATACATTTTATATTTGGAAACCAGACAGTTTGAATTTAACAGAGCGAGTTTTGTGCAAATTTTAATTGTTGTGACGATTCTGTCCCCCTCATAAACAAGCCATGACGTCATAATGATATAGGGTCATTATGCATTGATTTCTTTTGCAATTTCGACGATTTTGATTAACCTAAACCTTTTAATTCCACATTAAACGTCTCATTTCCTCGACCAAAAATTTTCTTTATATCCAAAGAAATGTTCTTTAAATCTAACAATAAAAGTGTGTTCGACAAGATATTCTTGTTTTTTCTACTTCGACTAATTGATTTTCTTTTATTAGTAAATGGCCATTTTGTACCCGTCAACGCTGAACCAAACCATCAGTACCAGACTACAATGCAAAACAATTCATTGTCTGCCCAATATTTCACTACGAGGTTAGTTTCTCAATGCGGTAGGGTGTTGGGAACCTCACTTTAAACGGGTGAAATTTATTTCTGAAAAACGTGTGAAAACGTGGCTTGTTTACTAGTACCTGTAGCTTTAAAAGTGAACTTACAATAAAGATTATCGCGACCAGGCAATAATTTTTTTTATTATATATTGGCCATCCGAATGATTATGAGCTTTAGATGGTCGTAACTGAGCCGGATGACACTTCATTAAGTCATTTCATAAAGTCATTTTTAATCAATAGATACAAATGGTCGGGTTGCAGTGGCGGATCCAGGATTTTACAAAGGAGGGTTCCGTTTCTTAAACTTCACAACTGTGTATAGCCTATTGTCTAGTCTTTGTTTGACGATATTTCTATTATCCAGGATTTTACAAAGGGGGGTTCCGTTTCTTAAACTTCCCAACTGTGTATAGCCTATTGTCTAGTCTTTGTTTGACGATATTTCTATTATCTAAAACAAAATCAAACCCTCAAGGGGGGGTTCCATGGAACCCTTGGAACCCCCTCTGGATCCGCCATTGGGTTGCGAGAAAAAATAGTAAAATATTGATTGTCGTGAAGACATTTCACACTGAAGATGAGGTGGGTCACCTCGTAACATGTATGTCCGTTGAATCATGTCAAGATTCAATATTAAAAATGTCTTCACGACAATCAATAGATACTAGTGAAATTTTAATTCAAAAAAGCTACTATTCATGGTTCCGCTTTATTTATTTGACAAATTTCAAAAGTCAGCGACGGCTCGGCAAATTAGATTTACAGATTCAATTTCTCTTTTCAAATTTCAAAGGAAAGCATAAATATATTATTTTTCAGTTTGATAGTCAATGTTAGTATTTTTGTTTCTGTTCAACAAGTCAATTAAGAAAGAAATCATATCATAGACACTACAAAATGCTCTCTTTCCATGCCACTAAGGTGTAGTGCCATATTTATAAGAATCCTCATAGTATTACAGTATATTCAATGATGTTTTTGTTCTAACGTGGAGCTAGAAAATAGGACAATGAAATATCAGTCGCAGGGAAAGTAAACAACCCCTTTTTAATCCGCTCGGAGGCAAAATGGAATCGTGGCTGTTGCAAAACGGGTAATTTTTTATCTTGGGTGTTGCTGTGACTGACCATGCTACAAAGAAATGCATTTATCGTTTTTTGTGCGGATGTCTCATGGTCCAGTCGATAATTAATTCCCAAATGATTTTTTCCATCAAGTAGCAAATACAATTCAGTGACTTTGCTTGAAGGGTATCCTAACCAGTTCGGCCATAGTCGTTCACAGTAGCATGTGTCTGACCGAGTCAAAACTATTATACTATGCTTGGAAAATACTTGGAAAAGCGGCTCATGAAAGGAGATTTTTGCTACCAAGTGATTTATAATCAAAGATAGTCCAGACGACATGTTTTTACAGGTAACTGAGGTCTCCATCTTCTACTCTCATAAAAGTAAAACAAGTTTGAAACGTCTTAGGAAAACGGGTTTGACAAGTGTTATGGAGCGAAGTTTGACCCTTTTTTTAAAGAAAAAAGTTTCATTCAGTAAAGTTTAGAATTTTTACTGCTATGCTAGCTATACAGGTTTTAAAAGTCCAGTCACATTTTGCACCTCAGTTCTACTCTCATACGATATAGTAAAACAAGTTTGACAAGTTTCGTGAAAAACAAGTTTGACATATTTTCTCAGTGGTTTTGTATCTTTTACTCTCATACTATAGCAAAACAAGTTTGAGAAGTTTCTCACGTATGCCTTGACTAAACTACAAGGATTTTTTTTAACTTTAGTGCTCAGTATTAGTGTTTTGCTTCTCTTTGTGATAAACCTTAGATATTACAGCCAGAAAAATACATTAGAATGGTCGATCTTTGAGGTTATCTAGGATTCCGCTTCACTGAACTCATCTTAAAGCAAATGTGCAGATTGTTTGATATTGCTAATAACCTTCCAGTTATTAACACATGTAACAGGTGGGAAAAGTATAATAAAGATGCATTTTAGATAAGATCTTAAAAGGCAAGTCAGTGAATAAATTAAGTAGGGATGGAGTTTTAACGAGTGAAGAAAAGATAAAGGAAGCTGAGCCAAAATTAAAAACAAGTACGACAGAGAGAAGGAAGGAAAGACGGATGGAAGGATGGATGGACGGGCGATTGTGAGGATGGCATGGATGGATGGATGGATGGATGGATGGATGGGCAAGTGTGTGGATGGACGGACGTATGGATGGATAGGCGAGTGTGTAGATGGATAGATGGATGGATGGATGAGTGTGTGGATGGATGGATGGATGGAAAGCGGAAGGGAAGGAGGAACGACGAAACGAGAAAAGAATAAAGTGTTTAGAAAAGGAGGTGAAGAGGTCTCTTTTTAAATAACAAACAGTAATAACAATAGTGAAAAAAGGAGGTTACAAATTAAATTTTACGAACCACATAGCCGTGAAAATCTTCGTAAGAAATTGCACAAATTTGCACAAATTAGTGAGTAAAGGGTTGCATACAAGACTTTGCAGTAATTTGTACAAATTTGTTAGTTAACTTTTTCACAGATATATGGTATGCACTCTAATAAATAAATCAGAATGTAGATATTTCAAACTATCAAAAACTGATAAATTACATAAAATAAATGATGATAAGGCAAAATCAAATGAAAAAAGCAATGAAACAGTAAAAAATTACATATTTTTCCGGAACTTCTGTAGTTTAGTCTTATTACTCTTTTTAATTGTCATCATCATTTATTTTCCATCAAAAACCTGAATGTATTTGCAGGTAGCGTGGACTTTAATCTCTCCAACAACCTGGTGTTAGAAAACGTGAATAAAAACTCGTGATCTTATCTTGTAAATAGGTGAAAGATGCTTGTGAATAAGCCACAAGAAAAAGATCAAAACTATGAGAAAACATGCGGCACAAAGAAGGCGGAACGACATTCTAATCTTTAATGTCCCGAACGTCCCAATGATGAGTATAAAATCATCCGTGGTTCTAAGATAATCTTACTCGCACGGAAAGAGAATTCCCCAAATCACGAAAGCCAGCTACACTTTAAGAAGAAAAGAGGAAAATTGAAATGAAAAGAAAAGACAAAAAAAAAAAAAAAGACAAAAAAGAGACATGTTTTTTCGAAATAATATACTTAAAACATTCACAAAAAAAATCCAATTCGTTGTTATTTATGATTTGATATCTTCAAAATAATTACTTTTCAGATATGATCCATTTGATTTGAAGGAAAGTACAAAACATATTCCCGGAAAAAGTCTAGTTTTCAAAAGAATGTTCTTCACTTTTAGATAATGACAAGTCATAAGCACTCAGAACTGCACCGAGTTATTTGAAAACGCTGTAGATAACAAAACAAAAACCCACCGAGTCATAATTCAAATCCTTCAACACTACAATGAGTCTTTATTTTTTTTATTTTTTTATTTTTTTGTTCTTTTGTGCGTTTTTCATTGAACAAGTGAAGTCCTCTTGGAGTTTGATTTATTGTAGCATTCAAGGACTGAAAAAATCGTGAAAGAATAAGTGCCACGTTGTATTCAGCATTCTGTGTACAGTTTAACTGCAAGACTTCTCTGTGTGTGTTTTTCTTTGATAAAGTGATTTTTGATGGGCTTAAAGTGGTGTTCGATTGCTATCAAGGACTGTATTGATACTTTTTCACGGCGAATAGCCGTCCTTGATGGTTATCCTGCTATCGTATCTCGTTTCCATTGTGTGTCCGCTCAAACAAAAACTACGTACAGATAAAAAGTTAAATCCTCTCGAAAGTTCAAAAGGGAAAGTTATCTATCATAATAGGTCTTTGAAACTGAGCCACAAACAGTTGATCAGACAAGAGTCCGAAACGTGCTTTTTGTGACGAGACTAGAATTTGGAACTGGAATTACTTTATCTTTGAAAGGTTGGAAACAAAGAAAGATAAAATAATAATAATAATAAATATAAAAAGGCTATGACCACACATCGCCGGGAGTTAACCAGTTTGTTTTGCCTTCACATTGACAAGACAAATTGATTTTTGTTTGCGACATAACAGATTCTAAAAACCGTGCGCTTTTCACGGGCCACGAAAAGCACTTAACGTAATTGCCTCGTTTTTAGGCAGTGTTTGCGGTTTTTTTTTTTTTTTTTTTTTTTTTTTCCCCTAAAATTTAGAAATTATTACGAAATAATATACCAAGGGCATAAATCAAGTGAAGAAACAAAGATGTTATTTTGAATGGATTCGAAGAAAAGGTACCATGGAATAAGATAAGACAAGTTGTCTATTCTCTATTTTACTAACACCACTCGGTCTACTATATTTGATTCATTATTCAAAATTCTCTTTGAGTACTATCCGTCACCATGGCGATAAAAGACAGAAGGGGACTATGGTGCTATGGCAACGCTATCGCAAGTCATTGCAAATCAATTAAACTTCTGAGACGATGAATATTCAAGCTGTGCAAATTACGACTAGGAATTACTTAATGATCAAAGGTTGGCTTAAAATTGCTTTAAACGTCAACTAACACGAGTTGATTGTTCAAATAGAACTTACGTCGTTTGACTGAAGCACTTGAATTGAATCGAATTTTTGGGCACAAAGAAAATTGTTTATCTAAGTTAAGACCCGGGGGAGAAATTTTGTTCAGTAATTAAAGAAATGGAATATTGTGAAATTGGCTGTCACTTTCGTATTTGCGTGTGTGGTCCTAATATTATTAATGAATTTTCGGCATCTTTTAAAATCCATCCTTTTTATAAACTAATTGTGGAGAAAAAAACATTTCTTTTTTTTAGGTCTTAATTTAGATCCTAGATTTTAATCTTTATTCTTTAAAATAATATATTTAATTTTCTTTTTCATGTGTATAGATAAGCATTTTAAATTATTTTTGATCTTGGAGCTGACTTTTTGGATTAAAACTGAAAAATGAAGCTAACAAAACAAATCAAACAAACAAGGGAAAAAAGAAAAAAGAAAGAAAGAAAGAAAGAAAGAAAGAAAGAAAAAAAGAAAAAATGCTATATGTTTTTCTAAGCAATATTACTTTTTTTTTGTTTGTTTTTTTTATTTCCGTTGCTTGAATAGACCTTTCCCGAATTCGCTTGGATGAAACAATGTTTCCATGTCGAGACTGAACTAGATTCTTTTGTTTTTCAAGGCCAACCTCGACTTGAAACCATTGTTTTGTGATCATCCAAGCGAATTCCGCGGGAAAGTCTATTGATTTTCGTAAAGCTGATGTAATATTGGTTTTTCTTTCACATATGTTAAGGGGGAACAACTAAAATTTTCAAGGTAAACGCATCGTTTTCCGCCCGTAAGATAAGCATTATTACGACAAAAACCATGGTACTAGACCTCAATAATTGTCAGTATAGATTATAAGATATCAAGTTAGGGATGTTATTATGATAAGATCACTAATGTGGTTTGGGATGTTTTTAATCTCTGTCGCAAACTCCCAACCATTTATACTGCGCACTCAGGGTTTTAAAGTTGGGAAGACGACGCCTTTCCGAAAACGTTCCGCTTAAATATTCACCTAAGCAAGTACATGACTAAAACTATCGGTCAAATCTGTAGAAAACACAGTCCAGAAATCAAGATATAAACAAACAGAAATGAATAAACAAAATGCAACAAGCACGAAACAAACGAACACACGAAGCAAACAGACATTTGAAAATAGATAAACAAGAAGACCGAAATTTATGAAATATTTTTTAAATATTCTGATATTTCTAGTGAGTTGTTAGGCAAGAAATGCACGAGCATTAATGCAGAAATAACTAGATCTTTTACTACGTTCTGTTTTGGTGTCATTAGTAAACCAAGGAATTGCTACTAGTAAATAGTATAAAGAGTAAGAATCTTTAACCTTGTTCCCTAAATAAGGACCATTAAACATAGTCATGATTATTGCAATCGTCACCTTGATTGTGGTCATCAAATATTCTATCTGGCTGTCATTTTACATCATCATTATCATTCTTAATCTAGTGATCATTCTCTTTGTCATCATCATGAATATTAATATCAACAATCATCATGAATACTAATATCAAGTCTTATTGTTGTTGCTGTAACAGATTTTGTCATCCTTCATGCCAAGCTGATTTAACAATCAGTGAATATTGGTACCCACTGTTAAATTTCATTTAGATTTTGAAACGCTTTATTTAGAATATATTTAATTACATCAATATAGAGATATGAGAAAAGGGAACTGATCGATATCTATAAAATAATAAGTACAGCTGTCTGATGCAACACCAAGAACCAATAAAAAAGATACAAGAAAATTGAATGTTTGCACTTTTTTCTTTTTCCTATATTTTTTTCTTTTTTCTATTTGCTTTCTGGGGAGAAGGGAGGAGGATTTGTAATAAGAATAGACCGATTCACAGTTCTCGTTACTCAACTCCACCCTCGCTACCGTGAAATATATTCTTTAAGCCTGGTCCTCACTAGTTACATAAGCATAAGCAACATACGCAGACTCAGTAGGGTACTGCTCATTAGCGGTGCTTGTCTTTTCTCACACCTCGGTG
>WUAP02038007.1:0-18811 GCA_015163945.2 Stichodactyla helianthus | reverse complement strand
TAAAGACCTAATTGACAAAGTATTAAAGTTATGTCAAGATTTATGAAACATAAATATTTATTCGTATCATAGCAGATTGACCACATACATTTACTGTAAGTTGTACACAAAAACATTGCTTGGGCTGCCTGTGTCATACCCAGGAAAAAGAAGGAATGAAATTTATAGTGAAGAAATGTCTTTTAATCCATGAAACAGGATGTATCTCATATAATAGATTTTTTTTTTCACAGTATCTCAATTTGTTAATATGGTTGATACGCCATGGTTTGCTACCTGAATATAATGGTAAGACATTTGGTTAAAATTGAATCAATTTTGCTACTTTATTTCTTTCTGTTTCATTTCCCATCAACCAAATTTCATTCATTTTTTCGTTTTATCAGATGACGAAGATTCTGCTTTCCAAAGGTATTTCAATTATAATCATAATTCTATAGCAATTAAGAGTTTCATTATCTAAAATGCAACTAATATTAACATAAATACCCATAAAAAGTGCTGACAAGAATCAAGCAAGTCATTTGAATCTGTCTTCCCTAGATATTCCAATCTTGTCACCAGCAATTACCAAAAAGTTAAGATTGCAGAAATTACGCCAGTCTTGAAATGGTTACATTACAGTGTTATCACTCAAATGTACTCAACATTTTCATTGTAGAGATATTTCTTACTCAAGTGCTTCATTCACTAAATTCTATGATGCCAGGAGAGCAGAACTTGATCATTGTGGCAGGTATAGTGTGCATTGATTATGATCATCAGATTAAATACAATGTACCTAAATGAATTGAAATAACATTGTCAAGATTATCTTCAGAAACAAAATACTGATGGACTCTATGATTGTAGAGATTTATTCTTAACATACATTGTATCTTACATGCATGAGTCATTCACTGCAGCTGGCTATTTGCCTTTTAAAAGAAAAAAATTCTGTTGAGTTTATATTTCTTTTATATTTGGAGATCTAGATTACTAATTAATAATTAACCTTCACAGTGAATTATCCTTTGGTGGCCTAATGATTGACAAGATAATATCCCAGTTTGATGGTCTGTGGGTATCTCATTCAGGAAGAGAACACTACCCACCCTCTAGTCTTCATGTAAGTCATTTCTTCCAGTGATGAACCCCTTACAAATACATTGATTGATAATTTGTGTGAGTCAATGAACAGATTTATATTTTTTCTTTTTTTTTCCAGTCACTTTCCAGCTTTTATCTTCTTGATAAAGTCTCCATGGAAACCAAGCATTCAATAGTATCCTTTCCTTTGAGAACCATTTTGAAAATTGATCATGGATGTATTCTAGCAAATGATAACATCACAATAGTCATGATCATCTTGATGTGACAGCAAAAGGTTGTTGTTTTTCCTTAACAGCTGTTAGGTTTTCTACCTGCTTCTAGATATCTGTGGAACTAATGAAGAATTAAACAGCCTTAAAGTAAGGCCCAGTTCATGCATTGAACTTTTACTGCATTCAATCTGATAGCAGCAGTTGATACATGACAAGTGTGATGTCTGAACCAATTGAGTTTGACAGAATAGTGAGGCAGAAGATCAAATTGGACAAAGCCAGTTGCATAAAACGACCAAAGTTTGGCATTGATTTAAAGGCTGAACTTTAATTTGTTACATCAAATGCAATGCAATAATAATCATAAAAGCTCAATATTACAGCATGTTTGGCTTTTGTTCAACATGTGCTCACATTGAGCATATTGTGAGCTACACAATTAAATGCAATATTTGAATCAGATGTCAAATTTGATGAATTTCGAGTGACCGTAAAGGCAATTAGATTCATTGCAGCAAAAGTCTGATGTCTAAGTACTGTTTAAACTTTGGTAGACATAGAGCAGATTTTGGCAGTGGGACAGTATAAAGAGGTGGGATTTAAAAAATCCATTCTGGCTGTATGTTCAACAGATAGCTGACCGGTTTGCCAAGGCATTTGATCTGCCGTACAATGTGACCAAGATGATAAGGGCTTTTTGGTTTTTGGATCATAAGGATTTTGAGGTTGGTACCTATCATTTTATTTCGCAGTGTGCAAGTAGAATGTAATTTAATACTATAATGTTCAAAAATGACTTGAATTTTGTTAATTACAGAATGCAGTTAATCTACTTGTTGACCCATCATTGGCTATGGCAGAGATAGGTCCCTGGCAGAATAGTTATATTATCAAGAGTTTGTTATTTCAAGGTTAGAACAATACAGTCATAAACATGACATAAGTATGCAGGTCAAAAGAAATTTAGCTTAATGTCTTACTGCTACATTATAATTTTTATTCATATTTTGATATTGTACATATTAAATATTACCTTCTGTTATAGTATTTTTTCAACACATTACTGAGTAAAGAAGGATTTTTATTAATTTCCAGGTCAATTCCAGAAAGTCTTGTATTTCATTAATACTGTTCATCCAGCTATGCACACACCGGAGGATGTTCGCCTTCACTTGACAGTCCTAGTGGCTAATAGGTAAGTTTTGGAGTACTTGTTGCTGCCTTTGTACCATCTTCTTTCATTTGTCTTAGTTTTATTTGTTTTAATTTATTCAATTAAATAAATAAATAAATAAATAAATAAATCCTTACCTATCAATGGAACTACCAACTGAACCATCCATGCAGCCATCCACTGCATTGGATATTTATTTGTTCAGGGAACCATCTATACCCATCCATGCATTTATTGGCCCAATAAATCAGTCAGTCACTTCAACACAGTTACTTTAAGTGTAACTTTTAAATATTTATTTATAACATCATCATCCTTTCTTTTTTAGTATGGTAACAGAGGCCTTCAACTTTCAGGTAACTTAAAACTAAAGTTGCAATTCTCTCCTTTATTTCTTTTCATTTTTCACTTGTTACTAAATTTCATTTTGGGCATCCCTTTTTTTATTGTTATTATTATAACTCCACTTTTCAGCGCAGCCACAGAGACCCATCCATTAATACTGATCTTTTGTTTCATTTCTACACTGGCTGCCAACAAAGTAGGTTATTTTCAAAATTCAAATCATTTATTGCAGTCCTATAATTTCTCTGCTAAACAATAAAACCCTTTGTCTATTTGTTTGACTCATGAGAAAATAGTTGGGGTTTTTACTAATGATTATAATTATTTTATTGCTTTGGTTTAGGTGGGAATATAAGTAAGGTGATGCTGTTACCACTCAATGATGTGGAAGAGGTAAAGAATGGGTTTAGTTTGTACTATATTTTGTGATATTAGTTGCCTACAGAGCAGATTTTGTATGACTGGGAAAAGCTCACAACATGAATGTAGTAACAATATGCTCAAGGCACGGTAGTGTAAACATTAGAAAATGTCTTGATTACAGCAAAGCACACTCCCACAATCCTTTTACAGTCCTTTATCTTTATATTTATCACCACTTATGAAATACTTGAACAGTACCTCCAAACTCAATCACTCAAACTCTGCTCTGATGGGTGTTGTGATTTGCTAGGAGTGTTTTGTGCAGTTTCTTCAACAAGAGAGTTTTGAAGCTGCCAAGGAGCTTCTTGTGATGTATTATCTGCAACGAGGGAGATATGTTGAAGGTGTGCGATTGAATGAGCAACTCAAGAAAGACACTGTGGTAAGATTAGATTTTAGAACATTATTAGTAAACACTAGGACAATTGGTGCTACCCCCCAGTATTTTTGCATCTTGTGAAATATTGCCCACAGCTCGAGCCTAGCTTGTTCACCGCAGGGGGTTTGGTCACACAGTTGGCTGGGCCCCCACAAAAGAATTTGCCTTGAACATTATGGCCCTACAAATCAATATCAAACACAAATTCTCCAATTCTTACTAATTTTTCTGCTTTCCAGAATGAACGGAATCCTGTCATTTTGGAAAGAACCAAAGTGCGCAATGCTATAGTTGATGGTTACATACGATGCTTACCCAGTATGCAGAGAAAACTGATTTTTACTCCAGACAAAGGAATGATTCATCAACCAACAACCTTAAAAGAAGGTATGATAATTACAAAAAAATACAAATTCTTAAGGTAATCTGAAAATACAAAAAAATGAAATGTTGGAATGAAAGATCTTAGATTTTTTTTTTTTTTTTTTTTGAGTGTAATTAACTAAATTCCAAAATCTTTTACAGGTTTTGTAGAGCTATAATCTAAAGCAGTCTTTGTAGATGTGCTAATTGTTTGTTTGTGTATTCTCAACAGTTCCCAGACCAAAGCCTCTCTCTACTGTACTCCATCATGCTAAGCAAGGACGGCCTGTTTCTCATGCAACCATCTTGAACTCTGTCATGGAAAAAGTTGCAGAGGCTAGGTTTGTATACTTTCAAAGTTGGGATGAACTTTGTTTGGCAATTAGTTGTACATAATATATGAGTGGCAATGCTGTATCTTATTTAAGAGCTCAAGCTGCAGGTGAGAAATTGTAGATCAGATACAGCATTGCTATGCATATTGTATATTGCTTATGATATGTCTAGATTAGCTATATCATGTTTGACTAAAATTTTGAACATATGTGAATTTGGCTGAGAAAATCAGCTTTAGAGTTTATGCTAATCAGGATGATTCTGTATGAGATATACAAGCTCCTCCACGCTTATGATTTTCTATTGTCTTTGCCTCATTAATTATTCATGATATTATAAATCGAAATTACAGCATTGAATAATTTCTTCTGCTTTGTTTCATACCTCTAGCTGCTTTCCTTGCTTCCTTTTTGTTTGCTTACTTTGAAGGTTCATAATTTTACTGGCTGATTGGCAATGAATTCAATGTTAAGTCTGTGCTTTGTTTTCAGACCTCCAAATACCCCACAGAGAAGAAGATCTGATGCATTTGTAGGAACTCCAGTGACACCAAAGACTACAAATGTTTCAAGGTAAAAAGCTTCCCTCATTATTATTATTATTATTATTTCCCCTAATTTCTTGCTACTGTTCATTAAGATTTTTTGACATTATTTTATTTTTCCTTAGTGCTTCACATAGAATGGTATTTGCATCTTTGAAGAAACCTGAAGTAGTGGTGAGTTAATAACTGTATTGTTTTACAGTCCGACGTGCAAAAGTATGACAAATTTTAATATATTCCCTACTTTTATGCACGGGATTTTGCTGAAAAACGAGCTATTACTTGCCATATTTGGTAAAACCAGACAGCTTCTCATCTAAATGTGTCAGTTTAATGTACAAAATCCCGTCCATAAAAGCATGCAAATACATTAAAAGTGGTCATACTTTAGCACATCGTGCTGTAATATTATAAACTCTGAAAACTGAGAAGGCATAAATCTAATTGTAAAATGGCTTTTGTGCTTTCTCCATAGGCTGAAGAGCCTCCAAAAAGTTCTCAGTCTTTACTGTCCACTCCTTTTCTGGACAAGAAAAGGTCAGTCTTCATTCAACCTGGTAACTTTTTCCTCTTACCTGTAGGTATTATTAACTTTTTGTGTATTTTCTTCTTAACAGTAGAAGAAAACAGCTTTATTCTGGTGCTGATGCATTGACATTGCTCACTACTCCTCAAATAGTTAAGGTAACTTGACTACATGTCCTTTTAGAAAGGATTAGATTAAGCAGATTTTAATTATATGACCATGAAAAGCTGGGATTAAGCATGCCTTGCCATGACCATGATGTTTTCCAAAATTTTGACTTGCCTTGCTGTGCCTTGACTGTGTCGTGCCATGAGATTGTCATATGAAATCTGCTCTAGTGCTTCCATTTTATTTATACCATTAATGATTTTCATTTTTGATTCTTTTCAGCGTTCATCAAGGCAAGGATCACTAGCTCACAGTGAATCAATCAGTGTATCTTCCACCCCTCAATCAATTCTTAAGGCAAGTATGACACTAATCAAACATGACAGAGTAATCAATTTGACTATAAAAATAACGGGAAGAAACATGATTTAAATTGATTTTGATTTTGACAACTTTTCGGTGTCATCTTGGCACCATCAGGTCGATTAATAAAATCATGAAAAATGTAAACTGGAATATTAATGTGTTCTCAAAAATTACATGGTCTCATGAGGATTACAAAAATTAGCTTAGCTTTGATAGAGTCTGATTGTACATTTAATGATGGTGTATGGTCATGGATGAGAAACATTTCATAAATTAGACAGTCAAACTTGCTGGAACATTTCTTCAGCACGAGGAACATATTCAATGTTATTGTATGACACTGTAAAGAAAAAGAGCATGAAAAAGAGGATAGTAGCATATTAGTTAATAATGTTATGTAGTGAATAAAAAAATTCATTTAATAAGTCTGACTAGCTAGGTTTATAAACAAAAACAACTTTAGGACTATTACACCTGTTTTCATAATTGTGTGATCTAGACAACACCATACCTCTGGGATTTTGGCAATTCTGTCTATCAAGATAATTACTAACTCAGACTGTTGAAAAAAAAAGTATGAAAAAGTTATTTGCAAACTTAAGAATAATTAATGAAGAGAAAACAAAGAAAATCATAACCATGACAGTGGTTTGGATATGTGATCTTAATATGCGTGAAATGTGGCCAATTTTCACTTTGATTTTGTCCTAGAATTAGTTATGTTTTGAAAAGCTAGAACAGTTGGTCCTAAAAGAGTGTTTATCCTCTATTCAAACATCTCCAAGTCTATTAAAGAACTTAAGTGCATGTTATTTTTTCAACCCACCTCTCAATGTTTGAATATCAAATGAAACACTCTTTCCTTTGTTTGGTCTATTACTTCCAGCATATCTTAATCTTACTCTTGAATAATATAACAGGTTAGGCGTGTTGTCCGCCGCACTCCACCCCATACAACATCAACCTCTTCACCACTAATGACAAGGCGTGGCTCTTCTGAGGTACTCCAGTCAAAAGATGGATCTACGATAGGTATGGTTTATTTACTGATACCAACAGCCAAGTTAGGGAGTCAGCTGATTGAGAATACTGTGTGTCATAGTAGTTTGTAAGATATCTGAATCTCAATCAAAATTTTGTACTTGGGTTGGTTTAATTGCAACTTGATTGTAATGCACATTAGTTTGTTTCACAGAATTTGAAAGCCAGGGAAAAGACTCTGTGGATTTCCACCTTGAAACACCCAGTAGACGAATCAGGTAAATTGCTTGCATTACTTGTATAAAATTTAATTATGCTTAGGGATATTTGTCATCACATCAGTCGAGAAATTTTAAAGAAATGTTCTACATGTAACTTACATCATGGTGTTTCTAGGTTTGCCAATGAAGATGGCTCACCATCACCAAGCAGGTATTATTGATTCATCCATCCATTCATTCACTTGCTTATTCTTTGTTTGTGCTTATTACTTTTTATGACAGCATCATTTTTACTCTAACTTTCACCTGCCAAATGATGTTTTATCCCTATTTTTTTTAATTCTTATGTCACAATGATTTTTTGATTCAGCTCCCAAACAAGTGAAGTAGGGGTGTCTGGAGAACCCCAGGAAATTGCTATGGAAACAACAGCATCATCCGTCAAGAGTGTTGGTTTTAAGGAGGTTGTTGAGTGTGCCTCAGAACAAGATTCTCGTAGTGCCGACACTTCTCTAAGGCTTGGTAAGATGTCATTTTTACATTTTGAAGTCCATAGGCCATTTTTGAGATTGTACAAGGCATTGTGGTCTAGCTTTGGTATATATATTCATTGTTGATGATGATGATGATGATGATGATGATAATAACGCTATATTTTGGGTATTAACTAGAATTACATTACAGTAATTTTCATCTAGTCCCTAGAGGTTAATAATTAATTATTTAATTAAGTTTTCACTGAGGCTAGACCACAATAAATGCATTTTTCTATCTTATAGAAAAGGCATATTACCAGACTATACCAAACTTTGATTTGTTAGCTAAACTTTGATTTGTTATTATACTAGTCTTTCATACTATTGTACATGATATAGCACCCAACTCTTCTTTTTAATGGACATTATCTATAATTTTAAGATATCCTTCTTGATTTAATCTTCAGTTAGGATCAGAACATAAAGTAATGATCATCCCTGTTACCTCAGCTCAATATTTGTTGTTTTTAGAACTGTCAAGGTCAACGGAGGAGGAGGAGGAAGGAGAATCAGAGGTGCAAATAACAGCAGCCGTAGTTGACTTGAGGGGAAATAGTGACATTGATGAAGAAGTACTAGCACACGAAGATGAGGATTACAGCAGTTATGAACTAGATGAAAGTGACAATGTCATAGGTACATATGTTTATTATTTTTAAATGCCAATAGAAGGTACCTTACCCCTATCCCCTCTATCTCTTTGTTGATTAAAATTATAATTATCTTTTGTGTCATAGCTGAAGACAGTGAAGAAGAGGTTATGATGAGAAAGAGTCTTGAAAAGTCTGATAAAACTAGCTCATTGCAAGAGAGGGAAATGATTCAAATGGCTGGATCATCTGAAAATGATAACGAGGGACCAGTCATGAGGTAATTTAGAATTCCAGTTTTTCTATTTTTTCCTTACCACTCCCTTTTTTCTCCCTTTCTCCCTCTCCCAACCCTCCTTCTTTCCTTACTTCATTTTACTCCCATCCTTTGCCTTTCCTTTCTTCTTTTCTTCTTCTTTCCTTCATCTTCTCCTGTTTTCTTTCAAAGCTGTATAAAACCAGGCCAACATACATGACCAATTTCTTCTTGATGGTTTTTAATCACATGGCAGCCAAAGTTTACTGAAACAATACATTTCACCCATGCAGCCTTGCATTCAAACACATCAGAACAAGTTCACCTTGCATGAAAAAGGTTTTTATTCTCTTGATAATAAACATGGCTGCTGCATGATTAAAGCCCATTAAGTTTGGAATAAACTTTACCTTTTCTGAAGTGCTGTATTTGAATCTAAGATCTTTTTTTAATAATATATTAGGTCTTCGCCTTGTACATCAGCAGGCATAACAGAGGTAAAACTATGATTGATAACTCTGATATAGTATTTTTGATTTTTTTGGAGTCACATGTGGGAACTGAGTCTGGTATCCTATAATGTTAATTGTAATGTACCGGTAATTCACACTGCAACTTGTTTGACAGTTATGTCCATTTATTTTTTCTTTTTTAATTTTGTTTTCAAGATGGACAAAAAATGGAAAATAAATGAAAGTGAAAAAATGCATAACTTAAATGGGAACTGAGAGACAAAAACAAAATTATTAAAATACAATTTTATTAACTCTACGCTTGTGTCTTATCTTCTTTGTCTCGTTTAACAGCAAACGAATTTGTTACAACAAGTTAGCCAGTTAGAAACCATAGAAACAAGACTTGAAGACTCTTCTCCACCACAAGTATCTCCTTCGAAACAAACTCACTCACCTCTAAGAAAGCCTTCTCCTGGACCTTCACCAAAAACCTCTCCTCAGCCAACACCAAAAATATCCCAACTGCACAAGACCACTGATGCCAGCTTGACAATGACTCCACCAAAATCACCCTACACCTCCCCCCTCAATTTACCCTCACATTCAAAAGACACAAAGGAAGT
This sequence comes from Stichodactyla helianthus, assembly GCA_015163945.2. Taxonomy (NCBI): domain Eukaryota; kingdom Metazoa; phylum Cnidaria; class Anthozoa; order Actiniaria; family Stichodactylidae; genus Stichodactyla; species Stichodactyla helianthus. The sequence goes on along the minus strand of WUAP02038007.1, from coordinate 9,281 downwards.
TCAGGGACAGTCAGTCATCGAACAAGGGAATTCCTATGTCTTTTCACCCCCAGCTGTTGTGAGAACACCACAGGCCAAAGGTAGTGGTAAAACCTCAAGTGAAGAAGTTTCAACTCCGGCTACAAATTTTCTTTTCTCTCCTCCACTGACACGGTCTATGAGGAAGAGACACTCGTTAGATGTGTCGTCTGTAGGAAAGTCATCCTCCAACAACAGTACACTTAATTTATCCATTACTCTCAGATCACTTAGGTAAATAATATTGCTCCATTACTTCTTTAATTTTTAATAGAATTAAATACTTTTTGTTTAACTGGAAATGCTCAGCATGTCAATGATTTCATGATGGCTGCATAAATTTTTGTAATACTTTCCTGTGACCACTCATTACTGTTGCTGCAGGACCAAGAAGAATTCTTTGGATTCCTGGCAGTAATGGACGTCTGATTAAATGACTGTTTACACAAATGATTTTCTAATGTGATTCTAGCTGTGATTCACCTGCAGTGAAAAATCATGTGTAAGGATGAGTGGCGATTTTTAGCATGAATTGCCACAAAATCTCACTATATTTGAATATGTTTGAAACAAAGCCAGTTTATTGGAGACATGACTTTATGATTACCAGTAGTTTACATGCACAATTTTGCATCACAGCTAGAATCACTGAAAAGTCATACAACACAATAGAGAATAGTCCCCTTGCAGCAATTCCCTATTAAGCAGTTCAATTTGGAGGAGAAAACAATGGAATGTTTTCAGTCTTTAATTCTCAGGAGTGAAATTCTCATTTTTCCTCCAAATTGAACTGCTTTTGGGAATTGCGGCAAGGTATCTATTCTGTATAGATCTTTTTCAAATTTGCCAAATACCGCTGTCTTTCTTGATTATAGACTCACTTCTACAGGGTTAGCCTCATTTCAGTGTCAAAATATGCATAAATAACAAAGATAGATTAAATAGTGCACCACTTTAACAATACACTTTGAAATACCAAGGACCTTCACTGAAACACATGAATATTCTACACAAAAACAAGACTAACCCTACATAACAGAGAACTTGAAACTGGAGTATGGTGTATAACTTTTTAGCCATACAAAAACATGATTCCACATTTATTGAATTTATTTAGTTTTTCATGTTCAATGTATATATATATATATATTTTTTTAATTAATTTTTTTCAGACCAAGAAGTCAAACAGGAAGATACACTCCACTGTCAACTCCACACCAGTCTCCCTCCGATAGTCCAATATCATTTGTCTCCCCAGCCCCCTCCCAGCCAACATCGCCAAAAGGAAGAAGAAAAAATAAGAAACTAGTTCCCAAGCCACTTCATTCAATGACACTTAGATCAAGGACATGTCCTATACGTGGTACTAGATCAGCTAAACTACCTCACTCTGAACTCTGATCTTCATACTGGTCACAGACAGTAAGATTCATAATGATACAAATTAAGAACTGACCACAAGAGATTTTCTGTAAAATTGTCTGTTACATTATTAATTTCTTTGTACCAAAAAGGAGAAAATTTCAAATGAATAAATTTTAAACTTTACTTTTCCATGACTGTTCAAATTGTTCTGGTTGGGCTATTTCATGTCACATTTTTTAGGTTTCAACAATGGATATCCTCAGTTCTATGTCTGCACAGAGTACTGACTGTAATATTGATACTAAATCTGTTCTACATGTAGCTGTTAAAATGTTTGTACTTTGTGAGGCTCAGTATGTGATATCTATCTGTAACCAACAACAGTTATTGCAATTATGAGTTATTTAGCAAAGAAATCATGCTAGGTAAACAATACTAAAGATAAAAAAAAATATTATAAACTTATTTGATTCAATTTTTAATTTTTTTAGTACTTAATTTAAAGGTTCTAACATTGGGATGTAAAATAGATTGTGGTGTCTAATTACTGATTGGCCCCTAGCTGTCACATGGTACATTGCATTACAGTCGTGAAAAGGTTCAGACATTGTCTGATTGCCAATACAAATGTACTAACTTTTGCACAAATTATCAACTTGAATTATTTATTTTTCTCTCTAAATATAACCAGAATGTTAATAATTTAACCCTAATTTAAAATGTCCTTGCTGTTTTTAAGGAGAAAAACCTATCAAAACGTTGAAAATTTATTTCAAAAGTTAGTGTATTTGTACGGTACTCAGACAACATTGTCCAAACATTTTGGTGACTGTAATGCAATGTGTAGCACAAATTACACCATGTGATGGCTAGGAGCCAGTCTGTGAATTGCTTGTGAGTTAATACACAATAATTATACACACACATGTAAGACAACCACCATGAAATATTTTCATTGTGACCATGAAAAATTGTGGCATGGAAATGTGGCACCATGATCTGTCCTATTAGCTAGAATTCCTGGATTCCATTGTGATTCTTAACCTATGAAACAGATAAATAATAGAAACACATAGTGATAGCAATAAACTAGTGAAATAGTTATCAGTCTAATAGAGGTTAGTAGACTAATTCTAATGTTTCTTTTGTTAAGATTCGACTAATAGTCATTGACTGTTAGATTTTGTTTTACAGGTTAGAGTAATTTTCCTCAGACTGTGAAACAGTTACTGGTAGTAACAGTCAATTACACACAAAAAGAAAACAATGAAATTAGTGTCTATTACAGTACTTTTCATAATTCTGCAACATCAGGGCTCGAAATAGCAGCCTGCCAATGGACAAATGGCAGGCCATAATTAACACTTGGCAGGCCAAAAAAATAATGGCATGCCAAAAACAAAATATAAAATGGCAGGTGAAAATTTGTTGTACCTGCCAAAAACAAAAACTGTGGCAGGCCAATTTTTCCCCCCTATTTCGAGCCCTGAACATGTAGCTTCCATCAATCAAAATAATTACTCAGACTGTTGAAACTTTGATTGATGGAAGCCAAAACGCCAGACATTGCCCAGAAGTCTGAAGTCAGTAGGTCGCAGAATTATGAGAAGCGCTGTAATCTCTATTAGACTAATTATTTCAAGGCCCGAGGAAAATCACTATTTGGAAAATGTTAGTGTCTGCTAGCCTCTATTTAACTAATAAAAATCACTCTCATTACACTCTTTAAAAAATTTAAAAGCACTTGAAAGTTTTGTTCCTTCAACTATAATATAAATCTATTCTGGATGATAGTCCTTAAGTTTCCCAATGGCATCCACAAGCATCTTGTTGCACATGGCGGCATAAGGGTTGCTTTGAACTGCCATAGCTTTTGCAAATTTATTCCCAAGTCTGGCTCCTGCCTGGAAGTCATGTAATGCTTGCTCTTCGTTGCCTTGTAATTTGTGGATCAACCCTCGTTGAGTGTGGGCTTGAGCTGCTGCTGAACTGTGTTCTTCAAGCTGGATTGCATTGTTCAGATCTTTTATTGCATTTGTTATGTCACCTGGTATTTGGTCAAATGAAAGAATGGATGGATGAATAAAGGAGAAAACAAATGCAATTAAATAACAGGTAGATGAACAAGAAAACACCTGTTTTTCATATTCAACTCTAATGGTGTGGAGGGTATTGGCTGAATTGAGGGGGTGTTATGTTATCTTGAAGAAGTCTTGTGGAGGATATTAAGCTGTAGAGGTGTGATACTGAAAGTATGACTGAAGACTTGAATGTTGTAGGGGGTTATAAAATCTTTACTCTCCACTGTTTGGGGGGAGGTAAGAAATGTGTAGTAGCCATGTACAGTAATTTTGCCGACCTCCTCACCCCTCCAAACCCACTCACATGCCATAACAGGGACGGTGGGGATGGAGGGGATGAAGCCTCCCCACGCTCCTAATAAATACACACACACACTTTTTACGAGAGCACTACAGCTGACATACATGCGCTACTATAAAGTGGTATACTATAATTGCATTTCTGTTCCTGCATAAGTGAAAGTTTCCTTAGAAAATAAACAAAAATGTCTGACCTTTTAGTCGCCACAGCTGTGCTCTGTTATTATAACCAGAAGCGCGCGATGGTGCCACATCAATAGCATTATTAAAACACTCCATTGCGCCATCAAAATCTCCAGTTTCTGCCTTTTCTACACCTAATCTTTCAAACTCCGTAGCTTTTTCATTGCTAATATCACTATTATTTCCTTCCTGGGGCCTTTCCTCATTATTATCATCGTCTACGGATCCCAAGGGTAAAAATGGGTTAAAAATTGTTTCAAGAACAGCTTTGTCTTTACAACTCGCTTCGTCCGCCATGTTGGAGTGATGTCACTTTTATACCTGTGGGGGAGGTAGACAGAATTACATTTGTATCACCAAAGGAAGCCCAACGCCCAACTTAATCCGCAAACTTCTTTTACCTTCTCTGCGGGGCGTTTTGAAATAAGCTGAAAATAAAAGTAAGGTTTCCTGCTTCCTTATCCTTAGAGACAGGGTGACGGAAAACAAAAGTGATGAAGTTTTCGTTTCATAATTTTTTTTCACGCTTTTTCCTTACTTGCTATTCGTGCAATTCTTAATTCTAGTTTTTGATAGAATGGCCTGTCAGTAACCATGACATTTTTTTCTAAATTGACAAATCAAATCCAAACTGATTCGTGGTATTTTAGTTTATTTAATTTTTTATTTTTTAGATATAGGTACTTACTCCTGGGGGAGGTGGAAGGGCAGGAATTGTAATCGTTTTGGGGTTCCTGTGTGTCATCTCGTGATCTTTATATTAAAAAAATAGAGAAAGTAGGGAAGAAGTAGTTCGTATTCTGCTCTTATTTCCTGCTTTATAATATGGAGAGAGTAACAGTAAGGGTGCCTGCTATTTCTATAAAGGTAGGAATAACCTGTCAGTTTGATCCAGGGTTATCACTCTTCTTCGTATTACTCTCCTACTTCACACTTGTCTAGACCAGATTGATTCTTATATACTTAAAGCGTATGCATCTCTTTTGTTTAATCAGCAGCTGAAACCTGTAAATCCTTATTTTACTGAGCTATTTTGCATTACTTGCCAAATTGTCGTTGACAAATTCATTTACAAGATTTTTTTATACACTGTAAGCGATGATCTACATTAAGATCAAACTTGCGAGTGACTAATGGTTGAGTTTCAACATGTCTAAGGGACCGTTCATTTTTTACCGGCGGGGGAGCTGGTGGTTTTGTGGGGGGTCACCTGAAAAATTTGGCTATGAAAGGGGGGCCATAGGAAAAAAATGATATGTTGGAGGGGGTGGTCACACAAAACATGGACAAAATGAGGGGGGTCAAGTGAAAATTTTATGGAATAAAAGGGGGGCTACACAAAATTCCGAAAACCACCAGCCCCCCCTCCCGATAAAAAATGAACAGTCCCTAAAGAGGAAATTGCTATAGAGCTTCAAGGCAGAAAGGGTTCTCCAGTGTATTTGCAGTTGATGTTGGAAATTTATTGCATGCATATACAAACACATACACCAAAGGAATTTGTACAAAGTGACTTTTCAGTTTTTTTCTCTACCTGGAGTAGGGGTGGGGTATGGGGGAAGCTGGGTGTGAAGGTAGGATTAAAAGTTTACAACTTATTGTGGTTTTTGCAAGGATATCTTGTCTGAACTCTAGCATGATTTCCTATTTATTACACATAGCTGGGCTTAGTTAAGAAATAGTTAACACCCAGTGTGCTTCCATGGGTACGTGCATGCAGGAGGCTGCTAAGCTAGAGAGAAGTATAGAGTCACATGAGGCAAAGGAAATGCTGACCATTCCTTTTATAATAGAGCTGAAAAAGAAAAAGGTCATATCATTCCCCATTTCAGACAGGCTCTCTTTTACTTGTTAATTAGCTTAGTTATTATTCTCTGTGATTCTCCTTTTTGCAGATAATTGTTTGCATTCACTTTGCCTTGACTACATGGTGAGTATTTTTTAATGATATTATTTCACTGTTTCTGGTGAAAATGTTATAAGACTTGTGCATGCTTTTTGTCAAACGGCCTTGTTCATTCATTGCAAGTTTGTCAGTGATCAATGCCCCAGAGCTACCTGCAGACCAAAATAAATACAGGCTCTGGTATGGAGATTGAATCCAGAGGTGGGCTTGAATTTTCTGAGCATGCATTTTTATAATCAAGTGCAACAGGTTATAGATAGAGCAAGGTTTTCTCTGATGTATATTATTTTTTAAATATCTCTCTATTATTTAATTGCAGGGCAACATTAAAGAACGTCCTTCCAACATCTTATGTGTTTAGCAATTTTCTTGTATTTGTTGTGGGAATCTGGGCAATAGCTGACTCACAGCGGACTGACCCTTCAATCATGGTGAATATATAATGGAGTAGCCTTAAGAACAAGACAAAGCCCTTAAATTTCTTGGGATGCATCAGTGTAAATGAAACAACTACACAGAGCTTAAAAACTCATGAATAATTAATGAGCAAAACACAATAGAAATCAGTGACCATGGAGGAGGTTTTAAATCTGATAAAATATCGTCTTCATCTGCATATTAAACTTTAACTTGGATTTTCTCTGCCAAACTTGGTTCATTGTTAAAAAAATCAGAAGAACCTGAGAACACACACCTAGACATTTTTTAAGCTGTTCAATAAACTCGCAGATTGTGTTTTATTGGGCCTAAAACCACTCAGCTACGCCTCATGTTTTAAACCCGATAAAACACTCCTCCTTCTTTATTAAACAGTACTTTAAAGTGTGACACCACTCTTCCAACTTACACCTCTACTCCTTCCAATAAACCATAATTTTGTTTATACTGTATAGATAACAAAATTCTAAAAAATTGTTTTCCAATTTTTGTTTTGGGGGGGGGGGGGGTAAGGTGGGGGAGCAGGGACTCTATATTGATTTAATATTACCTTACATTTCTATATTGATATTAATATTACCTTGCTATTATATATTTTCTTTCCCTTTCAGTTTCTTTTGGCCATGATTTTTACCATCATCAGTGACATTGTAGCAATTTCTATTTTCTACAATTCTCGATTGGACGGTATGTAATGTTTAACAACTCCAATCACTATATGATTAACTGTTTATTGATTATTATTTTATTCATTTTATTTTATTTCATCACATTTCATTTATTTAATTTACCTTTTATTTCTTTTCAGACTCAACCTATAGGTTTTCTGCTGGGTATCCTTTATTCACAAGTAGTTGTCATGATAAAGTCAGGGTGTTTGCAGTTGCACGTTTTTATGTCATCTTCATACGTGTATACACCTATTTCAAAAAAGGTTGTGTCAGTCAGCAATCTAAAATCTGAAATCTGAAGCCAGGCAATTCACCACAGGTAATGATATTTTTCTTTACTTTCCACACTGTTTTCACTAAACCAGCTCCTATGGCACTAAAACTTGGTACAGGCAAAGAGGATGCTACAACAAAAAGATGTGCTTAAAAAGATTAGGAAAACGCAGTTTATCTTTTATTCAGCCACATACATTTACTGTACTGACACTAAAGCCAATCTTGGGCTCCCTGTGAAATCACCAGTGTAAGTCATGGCTCCTAGAGGTGGAGTCATTACCACTATTTTCACTGCTACGTGGCGATTGAGACAACAGTCGCGACAGGGAAATTGGGCAATACACTACCATCAATCAAACAAATTGGTCAGTACCTTTATATACTTTGATTGACGGCAGTGTATTGCTCAATTTCCCTGTCACAACTGTTGTCTCGATTGCCACGTAGAAATGAAAATAGTGGTAAACAATTTACTGACTGCAACTTCTTCCTATGATACTGATGTTTGACAGGGAAGCTTTCTAGCCTTTATCTTGGGGCTTTTGCATGTCTGCCTTAACCTTTGATAAATTATGCCATGCAATAGTTCTATTAGTATGGGTATGGATACTCAGGGAACAGCAAACAAATTCTTAGGGAACGTTCATTAATTATGCCTTGGGGGGACTGGAGGAAAAGTAGGGGGGGCTTTGAAAAAAATTCACACAAAGAAGGGGGTTTTCATGGTATTTGCTGACTTAAAGGGGGGGTTGAAACAAACAATTAAGGTACGTCAGAGAATTTCAAAAATTTCAACAACAGTTTATTGTTCATTTTAATGGGGAGGGGGGGCAATTTTCTTAAAGGACACAAGAAGAGGGGGTCTAAAAAATAATTGAGATAGAAATGGGGGGGGGGTTGTGAATTTTTCCACTTTTTTTTTTTATTTTTCCTCCAGCCCACCCTGAGGCATATTTAATGAACGGTCCCTTATAGCCAGAGGGGACTCCCCTAATAATGGTGCAGGGTGCTTGTCAGAAATTTTGAAAAAGATCCCTGACTCTCATCCTGGTGGGCATGGCAACAAAGGATTTTTACTCCTTCGTTAAACAAAATGTTCTAAATTTTAATTAATAGGAAAGACATTAACTTGAAAAAGTTTAAAAAACTGTCAACTTCCGCAAAAGGAGCTTTATTTACCAGAAAAGGCCCTGAAAGTGGCAGCTAACTCAGTTACGTTGTAGAGATCCTTTTTGATTTACATTACCCTACCAAACTAACAATTTTTAACCCCCCCAAATAAAGAAGCATGAGCACCCCAACCCCTGTCATCCCCACCACAGCCCAGTGGTTATAGCTTCAGAAAAATTGCTTTCATAAGGTGATTTAAGAAATATTATCGTTATTATTTCCATTGTATTTTTACTTTACGACAAAACAATTTCCTTGACTCAAGCTCAGCATGGCTATTCTCAATCTTATTCTCAAGGTACTGATATAACATTTCTTAGAACATGTTCTTCTGATTATACCAATGAAATCACGCTTGGTGGAGTAAAACGACAGACGTGTTATCTTGTCAATCCTTTGTTCTATCACATGTTCTCTGTTCAGTCGTAAAAATATATTTTTAAGCAACAGAAAAACTCAAAGAAATGTCGAGCCACCATGCGTGATTTCGCCTAAAGCCTTGCCTTTATACATTTTTTTTAGAACTTGGAAGTGGGCTATTCTTTTCATACTTTTCAATCATCCGGTCTGTCTTTGTTCTTTTTTTACTTTGTTCAATGCTTATGCTTTTTTCAATGCTTTTTTCAGCCATTGTTTTGTATCTGTATTTTCTTGGATTTTCGCAACCGAGGAGGTGAAGTGGACACACGATGGATAGGTAAACAGCAAAATATAAAGCCGCACTTACAAGAACAAGTTTTCCTTGACATGTTTTTTGCTCGTTTTCTGCTCGTGTCTCTTTGTTTAATAACTAGCGAGTAGTATAGAGATTGATGACTCTGGCTCACAGGGATTTACCGTCTAATACGGGTATTTTGCCCCAGCGAATTCCTG
>WUAP02037896.1:0-18817 GCA_015163945.2 Stichodactyla helianthus | reverse complement strand
GGTACAAATCTTATTTACCTTTTTGGGGAATGAAACCACCGCCCCCCCCTGCGACGTAATTAACGATCGGTCCCTAATATTAAAAGTTTCATAATTTTTCTTAAAGTCATGACTAATTTTCTGCTATTTAGACCTTTTTCTGTCATTAATTTGAGCATAATTTAAATATTGGAGGAATTTCGTGCAAAGGCTCTGAGATCACTAACATTGGATGGTATTGTGTTGTCAGACAAGTTCAGCCATTTGTTAAAGGAGAAAGAAAAGGCAATACTGATCCTGCTGCAAAGAAAGCTATTCTTGAAGCAGAAAGAGCCTTGATGATGAGTGCAAAGGAAAGAGAAGAGCTGATTAAGTGTGTTCCTTCTGATGAAGATGATGATGAAAATGATGACAGCGAAGAAGAGGAAATGGAGGTTGATAGTGATCTAGAGGATGGCAATTTGAAAGGAAAGAAAATGAATGTATCTGACAGTGATGATGATGATGATGATGATGTGGTAACAGGAAGAAAGGTACAGTATGTGTGGATAATTAACATAGATGTTGGGATGGGGAATAACACACATCTTGTGTATGAAACTAAAAATGGTCAGCAAATGGCATGGAGGTGTGCAGGGTTTGAGGAGGGTACAGTATATTGTCAATATCCAGAAAATATCCATACTTCCCCACTGTGCTGGTTTACATTGGAATTTTCTGATTAGGGCAGCATATTTTGTAGCTCCAGAAAATATTCATTCCTACATCTAGGGAAAACTGAAATTTCCAGGCAGGGGGTATTAGAAGTACATATTCTGGAATATTGTAATATTAGTTACCCTCTAGGGGAGCCATCAGGCATGGGTGTGTCTGGTATATGAAATGACAATCATGCCCTTGCTACTACAGTACCAATGCAACATCTAACATCAATATACTTTGACAGCATTTCATTTGTAAGAAACAGCTTGGAGAATAAGGAAAGACTTTCATTACACACGACTGAAATCAAGCTTTAGAAGCTTCATGAAAAGTCAAGAAATAATAGTATTCAAACTTAGATTTAGGCACAATTCCATACAATACAATAGACATTATTTTACAGGGGTAACACTTGACAGTTTTACAACTGAATACCATGTGGCCCTTGGCATATAAAAGCAAATACATAAAAGGAAATACATAATAGGCATTTTAAGAAATAACTCTCATTCTCCTCTAGGGATATGGTCCCAGATATCTTTGTGCATGAAACTCTCCCCAGTACCTAACTCATTTGCAAGTGTATTATGTAAAACTCTTTGTAGTGTATTTCCAGAGAAATTCCCCCAAAAAAGACGTGCTCTCAAATTTGTTTTAGGTCAAGTGCCTGCCCCAACCCCACACAGGTAGCCCAACATTCATAACACAACATAAGGCCTTACCCTGAAATTTAAAGAATTTTAGAAGAGATCCAAGACAGTAGATTAACATTAATTTTACTAACGTTTTACTTTATTGTTAAATATGAGAAGCATTCAAAATTATTCTTGGCTACCCCCTGCGTATTACTAGTAACTTTTGACATGATGTATGCTGAAATGTGACATCTCTTATATCTGATTCCATTTCAAGAATAAATACAAGAGTAAACAACCACAAAGAAAAGCAGCAATGAAGGCAAGGCACCAGAAAAAGAAACGATTCATAATTGAATCAGGATCAGAAGATAGTGAATCAGGTAAAACAGAATGTTGAAATTATTTAGGGAATGGTTTTACTGGTCTGGTACAAACCATTGGTATAACAGTCAGGCTCTTATGAGCTAAAGACTGGAACCATCAGCACAGTTTGGTTTGCCTCTCACACACATCTCTGATGTACTTGGTATTCGATATGAATCATCATTGGTTCTGCCCTTTGATTATACAGGAATTTTTGTCTCATTTTTTTAGTTTCTATCCCTCGATGATATTATCATTACAGCCCCTTACTTGATTGAAGTTTGATTTACTGGAACACTCTCATTGGTAGTAGTTCAGGGCATGAAATTAACTTTTAAACCCACTAGCAAAGCCTTGCTAGTAAGTTTTGTTCTCACTAGCAAAAATTTCAAAGTCAGTAGCAAAATTTAAAATCCCTCATGTTGTGGTCATGTGGTCATACTCGCACAACTTAGCTAGTTAACTTTTTTCTTACTCGCTAAATACAAAATTTCACTCGCATTTTGTGAGTTTGTGAGCATTAATTTTGGGGCCGGTAGTTTAACTCTTGCTGATTTATGTATCTGATAAGATGAAAAATCTAACAGGCCTACCTCAAGGTCAGGAAGCATGAGTTATGAGTCATGAGCTGGAAGCTAAGGTGTGCCCTTGTATTCAACAGGGTTGGGGCTTTGATGTGATTTTAATAGAATAACATTTAAGATAGTGGGATGATTAAAGTGAAGCATGGTTGTAGAGAGACTGTATATGTGTGATCTTACAGTCAATGCAGTGAGATCAACACATACTCTACATTTTATTAGAAGATAGACATTTAAAGTCGGGCAGCTCTAAATAGGCTTTAATGAAACTAAATTTTCATACCTCTTAATTTAAATTTGTTTAAATTGAAATTGAGAATCCTTAACACTTTGTATTGGTAAATACATTTGGGTATATATAAGTACAACTTATTTTAAAATGAGAAATGTTTTGGGTTTCCTGTGTTGATGGTTCCAGTCTTTAGCTCGTAAGGGCAGATAAAATGGCTCCTAGGTAATGAAAATGTTTGTATGTGCATCAAAGCATAATACTTTATGAAGCTATATGGGAATATGCAAGATAAGTTGTGCATTATATTCTAACATTACTTTCTGTCTGGTAATGTTCCCAGCTATTCTAACACTATTTCCCCAGCTTTCATTTTGTTGTTTCATTTCAAGCTTTGCCAATTTATGGTATTAATTTTGAGTGTGAATGTTGAATGGTCATCCCCAGAAAACATTACCATTACCATTCGTGTTAGATTTTGACTTAAATTTTAAAGTATTATAATTGATGCATATAATGCAATTACAAATTTTTACAATATTTTTAGTATACTTAGACATTATTTAGAGATTTGGAGATTATTTTCAGTATAATGAGACAGCATGGCAGCTACAAAGCAGTCAATTATTTATTAATCCTTTCTTTCTTTAATTAGTGGATTTTAGTGTACAAAATTTTTACTTGTAATATGTATATTTATCTCCAAAGGTTTCCCACTTAATAAGCTAAATGTACATTTATTTGTGTGTGCTATTTTCCCCTTACTCTAACGTGTCTTATAACTCCCTCTCAGACTACGTGATACGTCTCTTCCTGTGTCAGAATGAGTATATTAATATTTTCTGGAACTTTCGAGATCTAATTTTTAAGTATCTGCTTTTAAAACTGTATGGCATCATTATTCAAGTAGAAATGGTTGTTCTTAAGCACAATATAAAGATTTCTTATAATTCAACAGATGAGTTTGTACCTGAGAATGAGACAAGTGATGACGATAGTGTCAGCAGTGGAGTGGATGAAGAAGAAGAAGATGATGATGATGAACCAATGTCAGAAGACGAAAAATGCCCGGTAAAGCAGAATTCCATTTTCAATCTTATACTAACTAAAAAAGTTTTTGTAATTACAATATGTAGCAGTAAAATTGACATTAATTTCAAATAAATGACAAAATGACATCTCAAAAAAAAAAGAAAGAAAAAAAAGCAAAAGGTTGAGGGAGGGATGGGTGAGGTGCTGGTGTCAGTGTTATTAAGATAAGCAGGTGGCCTGTGCAGTAGCTTTAGTGTGTAAGGTAAAGACCAGGTGGCACGTAGTTTACTCTCTGTGACGTCACATGTTTGGTTGAACTTCCTCCGACCTACGTAGCTTGAGCTTTAAATACCAGTAAATGGAATACTGAGCCTTTTTGGTCAATTTTGTGGGAAATAAGAGTATAGATATGCAGGTAGAGTAGAAAACTTGATGTGTTGCAAAAATATGTTTTCAAACGAGATAATGAAACTCATTTTGGACTGTAGTCATAGACTTATTAACAAGATTGATGTTATTCCTAATTGTATACTAGGCAATAGATGATCTTATTTTGGTATTTTTTAATCTTGTACCCATGGCTTGGCACAAGGCTAACAGTTTTGAATCATAGTTTTCCTACAATATCTATGAAAGATTTGTCAGTAATGGTATTTTACTGAATAATATATAAAGCATCATTGGCAATGTTGCTTTTCCATCTGTACCAGTTCTATTTGGATGTGATCTATAATCTTTCCATGTAAATGTAAGGTCTTTTTGCTACAAATCAAGTCTTTTTCATTTCACAATGTCTCCATCTTGTATTTTCTCATTTTCATTTGCACCTATTCCCTCCCACATTAACCATATCCTAATGAATGGGGTGAGCTTCATAAATAATTGAATTTTATTATATAAACTAGTGTTTTACAGGGATTTCTATCACTGAGTATTTTATATCTCAGCACACATGAAAATACGATATTTTTCACATGTGAAATTATCACCAATGAGATTTTTGACGTTTTTCCCAATAAAATTCCATTGTTTTGAAAAATACAATGTTATGATTTATATAATAAACAGAATAATACATGGATGCTTGGAGATATGAAATTTATCTTCTCGTGTTCAAATCTGATATCTCACTCGTTCGCTGCACTCACTCATGAGATATCAAATTGAACACTCAAAGAAATTCCATATCTCCGCGTGCCCATGTATTATTCTCTATGTAATTTTTTTTATAAAGACTTAGCCACACTTAACAGAATTTTTGATTCTTTCTTAATTTTTTATTTTTCAACCAGAAATTAACAATTACAGTTTTACCAAAAACGTGAATCTTTTTTTCATCTCAGAGTTCTAGAAAGCGAAAGAGGGGTTCATCGTCAACTTCTCGTCCAAAGAGTAAAAAGTTAATGAATGGAACAAGCTCTCCACATACACCATGTATTAATAAAAACTCTACCAAGTCTACAGCATCAACAGCGTCACCTTCAACTATGTTGCCAGCAACACTGGCTGTTAAGGTGTCTAATTCTGCCACCAAGGCTGCCTCCTTGCTCTCCAAGTTCCAGATGACATCATCTGCAAAGCCAACTGAGAACAACACAGATGATGATAGTGGTCATGGCTTTACACATGAGAAGTTGGAATGGCTTAAAGAAGGAAAAAGAAAGTATGTATCTTTATACTAAACATTAATAATAATAATTTATTCATAAAATAAAGGTATTTCTATTTCTAGAGACAAACATGGCAGGCCAAAGTCCCATCCTGACTATGATCCCAAGACATTATTGGTATGGTTTGTTTATCATGATTGATTTGACATGATTTTGTCTTTCTTGTTGCTAATCATGGATTTCACTTACATTTCAGGTCCCTGCTTCATATCTATCATCCAAAGAAGTTACTCCAGTATGCATCTTAAGTTATAGGGTTAGGGTTGGTGCAAAAGGTGTACTAGACCACTAGACCAATGTATGATGTGTCATTAATATTTTTTATTCTTTTGGAAATGAAAATAGGCGATGAGACAGTGGTGGACCCTCAAGTCTGAGAATTTTGACACAGTTCTTTTTTTCAAGGTATCAATTGTTATGTCACAGTAGTACTGTATAGAGGTTTCGCATGACCACATGACGGCAGCCATGTTGCATGGCAGAACAATAGAACCTCCTTCCACTGAAGGACTGAATTCTTTCTCATGTAAAACAATTTTATTGTTTCTGCCATGCAAAAAGGCTGCTGTGCAAAACTTCTATTAGACGTATAAATTTTTGTAAGAACAGTTGTGGAATTCATTGATATCATAACAAGCTGCATGCCTGATTTTTCTGCATTGGGCGGCTTTTGAAGGTGTGATTTTTACATACTTGTGGCAGATTAATATGTCCTTAAGTTCCTGGTTTCAAGTTGCATCATATAAATAAGCATTTATATTAGAAAAAGAATAAATCACACAAACAGGCCGATTTCATAAACAGCCCCAGCTTAGAATTTATTGCATTCAGGTATCGTTTGTTACCCAAGAATACAGACAAATAATTAGGCAGATTCAGCCATCAAAGCATTTCATAGAATAGTTCACAATTCTGTTAAACATGCTCATAATAAAATCAGTATCTGAAGAAATCCGAGGTCCTAGAATGTGTACTTGCATGACATTTGGTAAAAAGATTTCTCTAAAGAATTATATTAAAATTGAAAGCCTGCTGCTAAGTCTGACTCATACCATGTAATAGTTCAAGAAATCCCTTGCAGCCTAGTCAAATATTCTCTAACCTTCTCTCTTCATCATAATTAGAAATACCTACTCAAACCAGTGAGACGTTAAGCTGTAACCTTTATTTACTTTTTGGAAAAAAATCAAACCAAAAACTTGACAAGAAGCATGAAGATGGAGGTCAAGAAGAAATGCTGTGTTTGGCTAAAATGTAATACTGCATTATAATAATTGAATGTAGGCAGTAAAACGAAATTCAAAGCACCAGGATACATTATAGAAGTGATGATGTACAAACTGCAACTGCAAAAACTAATTTTGTGGTTAATACCATAGTTACGGCAATATTTAGGGATTTGACCAACACTAATAATGGCTGCGAAGGAGACTATGCAATATCATGCTGTTTGCAAAAAATTGACTGTGCATTTTTTTATGAACCATGAATCAATGTCAAACGTCATTGTTGAAAAACTTAGTGTCCACACACTAATGTTTTGGATTGTTTTGCTTTGATGTATTTCATTACAACTGTGTGTGGTTTAATTTCATAGGTAGGCAAGTTCTATGAGCTTTATCATGTTGATGCTGTCACTGGTGTCAAGGAACTTAATTTGATATATATGAAGGTAAAATACACTAACCTACTGACAACTCTCTTGGAGTTACTGATTGATTTTGTCATTGTTTCTGATTTTGTTTCTCCATCTCTCTTGATAGGGTAACTTTGCACATGCAGGTTTCCCTGAGATAGCATATGACAGATATTCGGATACTCTTATTCAAAAAGGATACAAGTAAGTAGTGGAGTAGTATAGCCAGTATTTTGTGGTTGGCAGAGGATATATTAATACACTAGAACATTGCCTGTGCTGCAGTCCATAGTGTGTAGTTAAAAACTAGGGTGAAAATTAAGTAAAGAGATGGTTCTGTTACTAGTGATCAAACCAAGGAAATTTATCTCAAGTTTTGTTTTTGATGATCAATTTTTGAAAGGGTTGCAAGAGTTGAACAAACAGAAACTCCTGAAATGATGAAGGAAAGATGTAAAAAGGGTAAGTCACTGACATTTCAAAGGATTGATTTATAGAGATTCCAATTCAATGTGCTGAATATTTTTATTTTTACAGAACGTACAAATTCCAAGTATGACCAAGTGGTTAAAAGAGAAATATGTGCCGTCACAACTAAAGGTAGGCATGGTATATTAACATGTGGTTACTAACAGTGACAAGTCGTCTGAATTGCGTCATGCCAAAACACGCCAACAGTACTTGCACATTTTCAGTTTCATTCATTGACCATTGCCATGCACAGTCAAGCAAACTCATAATAACAATTACAAGAAAATTACAGCTTATTGTTCTTGTGAGCTATTATAAAGTCTATTCATTCTAAAAAAGAAATAATTATTTTACAAACCAGGTACCAAGATGTATAGTTTCAGAGATGGTGACTGCACAGACTCAGAAGCATCTTATCTTTTGGCTATAAAAGAAAAGGTATCTTGACACTTGATCAATGGTGTGTATTGGTGTCATGTTGACTTATTATTGTGAGTTTTTATGTCACTGTTATGACTACAGGGTTATGATGATACTGTTGGTGGAGGCAGTATATATGGAGTCTGCTTTCTGGACACATCTATTGGAAAGTTTCATGTAAGTATAACTATTGTTATTGAAGAAGGCATGTGTGTACATTACAATGTTTTAAATCCCCAGTGAATAATCTTATGCCTAACTAATATGTAAACTAATGAACTATCACAAATCCTGCATTGTGATTGGATAGGCTATTGGACGTCTAATAGTCATAGTCACAGCCCACTAGTGGCAACCAAATTAAAACAGTGGGGTACGCCTCATGTTTTACTTAGATTTTTGTGTTATTTTGGCTGTTGTATTTTCTTATACTGTCCAACTAGTCTGTTATTTGCCTTGTAGACTATTGATTTGTAGCCCATTCAGACTTCAGGTCTAATTGTCAAATGATGTATTAAGGAGGCTCAAAACGGTTTTCATGGGCGTGCTCTTGATGTTGTATGCAAAATCGTTTGAACTTGCAAAATTAAAATTTTGCCCCTCAAAAATCTGATATTCAAACTCTAATGCAACTCAAAAACTGGATGGTAAAATTTCTTTAAATTTTGCAAGTAGTTTTTATTTAAGGGATCCTAAGTGCTAAGAAAAAATTTAAAAATTCTGTAATAGGGAACATCCTAAAATAAAATTCATTGATTTTTCAGAATTTCCCATTACAGAATTTTTTTTTTGTTCAAATCAAAGAATGAGTCATAACTTCAAAATAAGCCAATTTTAAAATATTTTTACCAAACACTTTTTGAGTTATGATTTTTGTTAGTGCATATGCCAGTTCTAAAATCCTTTCAAGCCTTCTTAAACATCTTAAAACATGGATTGCTAAGGAAGTTACTTTAATTGGTTTGTGTTTTAGCTTGGTCAGTTTGAAGATGATCGTCAGGCATCCCGTCTCAGAACACTTATTGCTCATCACACACCAGTTCAGGTTAGATGATATTTAAGATGCCAGAGGGATGTATTTAGTTCAAGAGCCATTTTCTAAGAGCTGCTTATTCATAAATCTGCTTCAAACCACACCACAGTAAAGGTTTGAAATTTGATTATACATGTATGGTAGACCAATACCTTGAGAACAATGCTAGATAGTTCATAGAGTTGAATTGCAGTGTCACTCAATGAATAATTATGGCCATTTTTATAAATGTGTGGTTTAACTTCTTGCCACGAAAATAAGGCTCTGCACATAATTGAATACTGGACTGCTGTGGTATGGGTTGAATAAAACACATTTTTCAAATCCTGGCCCTTGTACTAATTAACCAGAGTAGAGGATTTGTGTGAGGATGATGGATATATTTATGCAAGCAATATTTGATTGCAAGAAAGTGTGAGAAAGAGGGTGAGCAGGGCAAAAAAGGTACTGTTCTTGAATTACACATGAATGGAAAATTATCTTACAGCTGAAGAGCTCATTCATTTTACTGAATATTGATTTGTCATTATTGTAGGTTTTATGTCCAAGAGGTGGTCTAACAAGCAAGACACAACATGTTCTCTCACATGAACTCATGTCTGCCATAACTGAACACTTGGCTCCTGGTAACTTATTAAAGACAAAGCTTTTATATTATTTGTATCAACCAACCATACTAACTCTTTTGTAATTATTTAAAACTATTTCAGGGAGTGAATTCTGGGATTCATCAAAGACCCTCAAATTTCTTGCAGAAGGAAATTTCTTTCAACAAGATAAGACAAATGCTGAATCAGTGGTTAGTTGTTAAGAAATTTATCTGCTGAATTATACCACTTTATTACATTACATAATGTGTGCATTGTTTTCCCTGACTTAAGGTTTGGCCTGAAATACTCAAAGAAATGACAAATGGAGGTATGCAAAAACTGTTTTTATAAACCCTGTACCCTTTACACATACACCTTATCATGGTAGAAGATTCACATATGTCATTGTCTTCTCTGTGCTGTCTTACAAAACTTATCATAAATGCAGCAGTTAGCTGTTGCTAGTAGAATATGCTTAATCTGTGTACTAATTGTATTTATTATTTGCAGATCCACATTGTCTCACAGCTGCAGATGATTATGAGTTGGCTATCAGTGCTCTTGGTTCTGTTGCATGGTAAGAATACCTTAGATGCCAATTATGTTATCTGTGCATGGGTATAACCTATCTGTGACAACTACATTTTTTATGAACAGCAATTTTTCATGGGGTTGTCATGTCTGTATAATCTAGGTATTTAAAGAGATGTCTGATAGAGGAAGAGCTCCTATCTATGGGGAAGTTTGAGGTAAATAAAATAGTAGAAATTAAAAACTGTTAAGTTTGTAAATAAATTCACTTGTTACTTTATTAATCTCTGAAATCATTCTGTGTACAGAAATACCAGCCACTTGACTGCGCCCAAGAGACAAACAAAAATAAAATCATATTTGTCGAGGGAAGACAACACTTGGTATGTTAAATCTGGGGAGAAATTTTGTTGACATTTTTTTGGGAGGGGGGAATCTTTGCTCAGTATGACTGGACGAACACAATTAGTCTTCGATTCCATTCATGTGCCACCATCCTGGACTTTATCTTGTACGTTTGGTATGTTACAAAAACTGTTGGCTGTAGTAATATTCAGGATATTGTCTGCTTTAGATCCTGGATGATGTGACCCTGTCTAATCTGGATATTCTACCTTGTGGTGCTGATATCAGTGCTGATGGTACTCTATTAGACAGAATGGATTACTGCTCTACTGCCTTTGGTAAGTCATATCCTATGATCAAGCTACTTTAGATGGTGTTTACCAAGTTATCTGTTACGTAGACTGTTTGACTGACTGTTTTAACAGACTTATTGTGTTTATGCATGATGCTTATCCACTGCTGACAATGTATCTTTCCCTTGTGTATTATACTTTATTTCATAGTAGTATACAGTGTATATTAATCTTGGTGTACATCAAACTAAGAATCTAGTTCTCAAGGGAATGAAAATATGGTTTGAAGTAGGAAACCACTGGTCCCAAAATAGTTTGATCAGTCTGACTTGTTGATTATGATGCTATTTTTATACATAGGAAAGAGATTGTTCAAACAATGGTTATGTGCACCTCTTTGTAATCCTGCTGCCATTAATGACAGGTAAATAATCTACTGCAGGTTTGAGATTCTTTGAGGGTAATGTAACTATATATATTGATAATTGCAAAATATACGTGATATGCATGATTATGTGTTATTAGATTGAATGCTGTTGAAGACTTGATGGCAGTCCCTGCTGCTGTAGCAGATGTGAAAGATACTTTGAAGATTTTACCTGACTTAGAACGACTACTGAGAAAGTGAGGATACAAGGCAAACACACACACAAAATCACCACACAAATACTCCTTACAAAGCAGAAAGATTTTGCTAACCTCTGTCTTAGTATGTATATGTGTTGTGACATGCAGCTGAGTAGTTCCATTGGTTCAAACTAGCAACTACAATAATATGCAATGATTTTAATGTATGCCAGTACAATCTGACTTGTACATCATTCCATCTATATTTATTGTCTTTTGTTGTGCATTTTTCAGGATCCATAGTATGGGGTCTCATTCACGTGCACATAATCATCCAGACGGCAGAGCTATACTCTATAATGAAGATACTTACAGGTACAGTATGATGTTATTGATTTCAGTCTTGTTTTTTAAAAATGAATATTTATCTATGAATAAAATATAATAATATATTGATAATAATTAAATATAAACAATAATGAGATATTTTAGATATTTTAGATATTTTAAATATTAAGAGGTTATTAACTGAGCGTGAGTTCCTAATGGGAAAATATCAGACCGAGGTCTTGACAGTACGGACTGAGCCATTAGGCGAGGTCAGTACATAAAAGACCGAGGTCTGATATTTTCCTGTACAGACCGAGCAAGCGAGGTTAATAAATCGTTTATTATATGGCTTTCTTTAGCTGCGTCGACGAAAGACAGGCGAACTTAACTTACCGGTCTGAGATGGGAAAATATCAGACCGGAAATCAGCCAATCAGAGCATGCGTACTATCATAGCCATATAATAATTAAAATATTTTAGGTTATCAAGTTTATGGTTGTTTTTATACAATTATTTGTTCTTCAGCAAACGAAAGATTACAGATTTTCTGAGTACATTAGAGGGCTTTTCTAATGCATGTTCCATAATGAATGTCTTTAAAGACTCAGCAGTAAACTTCAAGTAAGTATTCAGGGCATCTTTCAGCCACTTCCCAGACATCCTAAACCTCCCCCCCCCCACCCACCCACCTTGACTGTTGAACCACTGCATTGGTTGCCTCAGTTTGTTATTAATTCCAAGTTATTAACCTTTCTTAAGGTCAAAGCTTTTGCGTCAGGTTGTTTGTTATGAGGAATCTGGTCAAGTCAAAGGAAGGTTTCCTTGCCTTCAAGAGAATCTAAAGTTCTTCAAGGTAGGTTTACAAACCATACTTTATTGATTTTGTTATCATTTTTGACAGTTATCCATCAGACTTCAGACATGATTCAATACTTCAAAACCCTTAATATTGCTTATTATCTGGGGTTTTGAAACGTTTGTATGAGAGTTACATGCAATTATTTCCTGAGATGCAGAAAAGGCAAGTTCTGTAAAAGAACCATTGCATGAATTTAGAATCATCATGCCTTGTTTCAGAGCCTCATGAGCCCTCTCATCCATTTTTCAATATTTTTTCTACTTGTAGAATGCTTTTGATCATGCCAAGGCCAAAAAAGATGGTGTCATTGTGCCAAAACCAGGTAAGATACCTTTGTCATCTTTTAACTAAGATGCTCTTTAACTATTAACATAGTTTTGTCAATGCTGCAGGAGTGAATCATCCTTATGATAAAGCTCTAGATGACATCAAAGATTGTAAGAGCTGGTTTGACAAGTATCTGGAAAAGCAGCGCAAAAGACTAAACTGCAGGGTAAGTAATAAAAAAGCTGATAACAACATAGAATCGTCTTATGTTAGCTTGAAAAATACAGATGTATTACTCAGCTTCAAGGTGGACTGTCATAGTTGATTATAAAATAATAGATAACTGCATTTACTACGCATGCAGTAGTCTGCTTAATCTAACTATGGAAATCATTGTTTCTCATTTATTTTCAGACAATCACATATTTTGGTTCAGGTAAAGTGTTCACAGTAGAAAGTAATGTTTACCACAACTGTTACGAATTATGCCTTCTGATTGGTTGATTGGCCATGGGAAATAAGATTACATACCATGAATGATTGCATGATTGCTCAAACATGGAGCCTGCTTAATTAAATTTTCCTTGTTCTCATAGAATTTCTACCAGTTTGTTTGTTTCCTATATTTAGTTGTAAAAAATAAATTTACAATAATTTCACATGGTTAGTGCTATCACATTGTCAAAATTGTACAACATTTCTGGCAATTTAATGACCCAAACTGTGGGAAATTAGAGGAATTGCCACAAGGAGCTATAATAAATTTGTTAATTGGTAACTTTCTGAAATATTGAGCTAGACAACAAAGTTTTGAAAGATGTATTTCAATAGACCTCTTTAGCTTTGTATGCAAATTGCCCATTTCAGACCACGTGACATTCTCTTGGGAATTGTTTTTTTGCGATGAACGTGAAAGAATCAATTCCCAAGAGTGGCATCAGGTGATCTGAAATGGGTAAACAAACAACAAAGCTATATTAATCCCAACCATTATAATCAAATCTTTTGAATCTATTGTTTTGGGTATCCAATCAGAACAATTATTTAAAATCACAAAGTCTGTCCATTCATGTTTGATACAGAGGTCTGTCTGTTCACATGATACTCATGGTACTTTATTATCTTTGGGGAGGGAAATGCTAAATATTGACCATTGGCTGTTTTTGCCTTTCCAGTTTTTTGGTTGGTTCATCCAGAGTAATTTTCATCTGATCATTTCAATGGATTGCCTTTTTTCTTGTCTCAACACAGCAAAAAATCGATACCAGTTGGAAGTCCCAGATTCAGCACTGGGTAAAAATACACCAGATGATTACTCCTTACAATCACAAAGGAAGGGCTTCAGAAGATACTGGACTACAGAAATAGAGGAACATTTAGCTACACTAATGGATGCTGAAGACCGTAGAGATGTAGCACTGAAGGATACCATGAGAACAATTTTTCAAAGCTTTGACAAACAGTGAGTAACAGTAGTTGTTGGAATGAATGTGGTGGTTATGTGGTGTAATGGCAAGCAAGAAATTGGAAAGGGAAGAGGGACGTGAAGAAAAAGAGGGATGTTTGCTGAAGTTAGTACCATGAGAAGTCAGAAAAACCTTGTAGTAGATGTTGCTTCTAACAGACTAAAATGTTATTTTACTTCAGTTATGACATGTGGGATAAAGCAGTGCAATGCCTTGGAGTGCTAGATGCCCTTGTTTCCTTGGCAACCTACAGGTAAGATGTTTCTCTAACTACCCTACAGTTGTCTGGGTCTGTATAACCTAATCTTGTTTTGGTGTGGTGTATGCTGTTAGTGCCACCTCTTGCTGTGGTTGCTATCACATGTGAGTAGAGTAGTTTTTTGATAAACTAGAGGTGATATGCCAAAACCACTAGGGTTTTAGTTGTTTCCCTGTTGCTACAAACTTGTGACAAAATCTTGTCAAACTAGAGTAAAGCCACTTGGAGATATTCACGAAAATGTCCGTTTTTCTGCTGATCAAAATATCATCTCTCCCAAAGTACAAAGTGTTATCTCAAAATCGTATTCACTGAATTTTAGTCACATTTGCCATTTTGTTCTTCGGCCCCAAAAGAGCGTGTTTACAAAATATTGAGCTTATAACGAAAGAAATAAAAAGTTTTTCTGCTCTGACAAGTAGAGTTGTTTTTTGGTTCTCTGCCATGCTTTAAGGATTTTTCTCTGAGTTTTCCTCCTTTCATAAAAGCAACCTACTTGTATTTGCACTTTTGATCATATTCACATGTAAAAATGCACAATATAAGTATTAAAGTATTATTATTTTTACTTCTAAATTCCAATTCGATCTGGTGTAGGCAGCTTTAATCACTTTCTGCAAGTACAACAAAATAAATTGCATTTTTTTCAGTTCTCATGGTGATGGGACAATGTGTAGACCTGAAATTCTACTTCCAGAAGTTTCACCCAATGGGGATTTTCAGGTAGGGATTAACTGAAGTTGGTAACTATAGCATTGATACTACTGTCCTCTTAGTAATGACAATATCATGTTTGATGTAATATATCAACAATGAGTGCAAGGAGTGTTTTATTGGGTTTAAAATATGAGGCATAGCCGAGTGGTTTTAGACCCAATAAAAACAAACTGCAAGTTTATTGAACAGCTTAAAAAACGTCTAGGTGTATGTTGTCAGGTGCTTCTGAATTTTGTACAAATGAACCAAGTTTGGCAGAGAAAACCCAAGCTAAAGTTTTAAATGCAAATGAAGATGATATTTTATCAGATTTAAAACCTCCTACACAGTCTATGATTTCTATTATGTTCACATTAATTATTCATGAATTTTTTACTTTATATTGCAGCCATTTTTAGAGATTCGTGAAGGCAGGCATCCATGTATTTCACATACGTTTAGTGGAGGAGACTTCATACCGAATGATACTGTTGTTGGTATAGTAGATGTAAGTATGAATTACCACCACTATCACAACTCCTTCCTACCATTCAATATAGATGGTCACTGATCATTTCTATTTTTAATTGGATGTTCAGAATGAAGATGAAAGTGACTCCATGTCCACTGACAATGCCCTAAGTACGTGTGTCTTGGTGACAGGACCAAATATGGGTGGGAAATCTACACTGATGAGACAAGCAGGTTTGATTACAGTGATGGCACAACTGGTGAGTAAATATTGACCATCCATGCCATTCTTACTGATTTACTCAGTGTTTGAGCCAGGATTTTCAGGGTCATTTTAGCTGAGACTGTCCCTCAAGGCTTTTTCTTGGGCGTCAAGTAGACCATTCACTGCAATTTTAGAGGGACAGAAACATTTTATTGCGGGATGGGCGCAATGGCGCGGCCTGGCTCAAACACTGTTTACTACTGTGCATGGTATACTTGTTTGGGAGAACTTAAGTCGTATTTTATAATATTATCGTTAGGGATGTTATGTACCAGCAGAAAAGTGTCGTCTGACCCCAGTGGACCGTGTATTTACCCGACTAGGTGCACATGACCGGATTATGGCAGGTAAGATGACTATTGGCATAGCTTTTTACTGATTTCATTTCAACATCATTCTATTTTATCAGCTCTAGCAACAAATCTGTTTTTGATTGAATCCTAATTCTTTATTGACACAGGGGAAAGCACATTCTTTGTTGAGTTAAGTGAAACATCGACCATTTTGCGACATGCAACCAGAAACTCACTTGTTTTGCTTGACGAACTTGGTAAGCTACCCAGAAGATTACTTACGTTGTTTAGTTTATATTCCTATTCCTTTCTAATCTTCTTGCATTTCTTTTATTATCAGGTCGTGGTACAGCCACTTTTGATGGTACAGCGATAGCATGTGCAGTTGTAAGAGAGCTGTCCACGAATATTCAATGTAGAACACTTTTTTCTACTCACTACCACTCCCTGGTGGAAGAATTTGCTGGTGATCCTAATGTTCGCCTTGGACATATGGTATAACATTCATTCCATTTTACTTGGATGTTTTATCATTATAGTGAATCAAAACTTATGCTTTAATGTTTGTTATCCCAGGCGTGTATGGTGGAAAATGACGATGAAGAAGGAGATCCCAGCAAAGAAACCATCACATTTCTCTATAAGTTTGTCAAAGGAGACTGCCCAAAGAGTTATGGATTTAATGCAGCCAGACTTGCAGGAATTCCAGATGAGGTAAATACTTTCCACTAGGCAAGATTGATAAGTATTTTTCAGAGGGATTTTGTTTGGCGTTGAATTTTTTTAGCCTTAAAAATTGGCCAAACGTCATTGTCTAACCTTCCTTCCACAGATCATCTCAGTAGCAGTCCACAAGTCACGGGAGTTTGAGCAAACCTTGGACCAAGTTAAACTGTTTAAGTAAGATTTTATGCGTTTGTCATAGATACTCTTTTTGCTGTCGGTACTGTTGCTACCCTAGTTACAGGCTTTTTTATTTTTTGTTGTTGCCGCTGCTTCTGTTGATGTTGCTGCTAACGATGCTGGCTATGCTGTTGCATGCTGCGGCTTTGTCTGTGTGGACATTTGTGTTGCTATGTACATAATTTTATATCTGATTGATATTTTTTTTTTTTTTTTCCCCCAAGGAGATTCATCGGATGTCCTCGTGAGTCCAGCTTGATAAAAAGTTATTTACAAGACATTAAAAGAAATTAAGAAAGTAGATTTTAATGATAATAATATTAATAAGTCGTATTCAACACCAAGTTACAAGGTGTATACATATAAATTAGTTCTAAGGTGTATCTACTGTTATTATTCATCGTGCCTGGTATCTAGGTAAAACTTGTCACACTTATCACGTGATCACAAAACTAAGCGACCACTTTCATCTTCACGAGAAAAACGATAATGTAATACACCATTTCACAGTTCTTGTCGCTCAACCTCAGCCTCTTCAGCACGTAATTATTCTTTAGAAATTGACTTCAGCTCGCAATAATGTAAGGTATTTGCACCTCAGCGAACAATTGAAATAATCAAAAATTCCAAATGCAGTACTCAATTTCTAAAGAATATATTTCACGGTAGCGAGGCTGAGGTTGAGCGACGAGAACTGTGAAATGGTGTATTAATAGTTTAATGGTATGTAGTCATTCTTCTGTAAGTAAAAGTTAGCGATAACCAAGGTAATAGAAGGACGAGTGGAATGAAGTGCATACTCAGAAAATAAGGCCCGTTAACACGGCGGTTTTCCCGCGATACCAGCTGTGATTCACCTGCCATCAAAAATCGTGCGTGTAAACATGAGTGACGATTTGAATGTGAATCAACGCAAAGTCGCACTATATTCGAACACGTTCGACGAGATTTTACACAGGCGATTTCGCATCGCAGTGAAAATTGCAGTGCTTATCGCAGAAAAAAAATCGACCGTGTAAACCCCTTTATACAGGATTAGTCTCGTTTTTGTGTAGAAAATTCACGTGTTTCAGTTAAAGGTCCGTGGATTTTTTGACGTATTGTTAAAGTCGTGCATTCATCGCTTATGAATAGCTTGACATTGAAATGAGGTTAACTTTTGTAATCAAGAAACACCGCGGTATTCAGTGAATAGGCCTTCCCAAAGATATGGTTAACTTGAGTCCTGCACTTACCAAAGCCTCGATTTCAGTACGTACCATCGTGCACCGAGCTATGTACTAATCTGCTACAATGGACTTGGAATGATTTAACAATAAAGCAAAGAAGAGTTGTTGATTAAACTATATAATTTACATCATAACACCAAGAAACTAAATGTAAAGCGACGAAACTGCTACGGTAATGAAATCGAGGCTTTGGCAAGTATAGGACTCATTCAACCATATCTTGGGAAAGGCCTATTCGAAAAAGGATTAAAGGTCTAGTAAAGGTCCCCTCATTTTGTTAGTACTCTTGATTGATGGGTTCAGACTTAAAAAAAGATTACAGTGGCTAATGGGAAATTTCATACATTCACTATCGATATCCCAGTTGTCTCGACTTGATCCAATAGTTCTTAAGGTTTTGTGTTTGCAAAGCATTATGGGCCAAATCATGAGTGAGAAAAAAATATATTTATACTGTCATTAAAACAAATATCTTAGACTAGTTGTTAATTAGACTGCAATGATGTAAACTGTCAGCATTAATTTTATTGACAAAATTGTTGGATGAAATAAATGGATTTAGTTAATCAAATGGAAACTAGCGAGTAAACTAGTATAGGCTGCGTCGGTGTGTAATGAATCCAATAACCAATAAAAGGAAATCTGTAACACCGTGAAAAAAGGGAATTATACTTAACTTTACTGACGTTTCGAGCTTT
>WUAP02037785.1:0-18820 GCA_015163945.2 Stichodactyla helianthus | reverse complement strand
AAGTCACTAAGAGTCATGGCTTCTACTGCTATTACAATTTGACTGAGGATAACATTGCAATAAACAAAGTCACTAAGTTATAAATCATTCATCATTGTCTGGTCATGTCTAGTAAGCTTACCATGACTTTAGATGACATTTTTCTCAGTTCAGCTGACTTTTCTTTGTACTTTTCACTGAGATTGCCCTTGTCATTCAACTGGTTTTGATGGAACTCACCACAAGCCTAAAATAATATTAAGAATTAATTTTCGGAACAGTCAATAAAGAAAATGACTAACTTTTTCACATGGTCTAAAGATTCTACATCACCATATCTAATCATTTGCTCCAGTTAGTTTAGCCTGTGCCTGCTACAGTAATGTTACCTACACAATTCATCTAAGATACATTACTCTACCCTGATACGTTCCATTATCTGCTGAGCTAAGTCTTCTCTCCTAATAGTAGATACTACACTGTCTGATCTTCTTACAGTATTCTAAAAAAGTTTGACAGATTAAAACAATATAGGCACAAGAAATGACCAACATAAGCATATCATTCAATTAACACAGATGGTGTCCACTTATATCATCATTATAATCACAATAGCCAGCAACTGCATCACCATCAGCCATCAGGTATTATTTTTTAAAACCAATGTAATCCATAATAGCATAACATTACAGTGCATTTAATATAACTTTTCCCAAGCAGATTCTGAAGTTCTCTGGTGAACTTTGTTATTTCGTTATTTTGTTTTGAATTTGCGAACTTGTTGTTGTTCTCCGGGGAACTTCGCAACTTCCTAACTAACTTCAGAATCTGCTCAGGAAAAGTTATAATAAATGCACTGTAATATAATATAATTGTATATATTTACACCTTTTTCCCATCTGCTTCATCTTTTTCATTTTTCTTTTTCTCTTCCTGAAAACAAAATATTGAAAGTCACTGGCAAGATCCTTCAATGTACATCTTATTTTCATAACACCCTTTGTTCTTTCATGTATTCAGGGTTCAGACCACTAGAAGATTATAATATTCCAGGTGTTTTCCAGGGTATAAATATAAAAATTCCAGGACTTTTAACTTTAAAATTTCATGTCAGCCATTCAACAATTTTTATATTTCTAATATCTAACCTAATACTAATAAAAAATTCAGGGAGTTTTCCAGGAGCTGGTGTCAAAATTAAAATTTTTTGAGGAGTTTTCCAGGGCCCTGGAATAAATTTTTTTAAAATTCAAGAAGTTTTCCAGGAATTCCAGGAGCAGTACAAACCCTGTATATTCTTTCATCTTTCTCATTGCTTTCATCTGTTGATGTTCTTTTTTCCTTCCTTTTTTAATGTCTTAGGATATTTACATGATGGTTCAACAGGACTTTAAAAAATTAATGATAAGTTGTTGTACTACCAATGAAAAACTTACTTCAATTTCTCTTAGCTGTCTTTCAAGGTTGCTCTTTGCTTTTCGGACATTTTCTAGCAAGTCTGTAGCCTCTTGACAAGACTTTAGTGACTGTGAATATCAATAAACAAAAAAATTCATATAATGATAAAATATGTTCATTTTATTAACAATTATTCATCTACAATAATCAGCTTTTCTTGCCTCATTATTACTACTATCCACACCCTTTCCCATAGACAAACCTTATAAATATAATAATAATAATGGGGTACTTATACATGGATATAGAGAATAAATATATGGGCACGCGGAGATATGGAATTTATCTTTGAGTGTTCAATTTGATATCAAATTTGAACACGAGAAGATAAATTCCATATCTCCAAGCGTCCATGTATTTTTCTGTTTATTATATAAACTATAGTGTTTTTAAGGATTTCTACCACTGGATACTAAAAATTTGATTGGTTGATATTTTCCCATGTGAAAAATATCGTATTTTTACGTGTGTTGAGATACGACTTTTCTCAGTGGTAGAAATCCTTGTAATAAACACTGTAGTTTATATAATAAAGCACATTTCACAACTTTCTCAATGTGCTTTACAATCATTAGTCAGTGGAGGACTTTACAGGCTGCATATTAAGGTGCCATAGGCAGCCACACAGCTCACAATTATGAGTGAATAATTGGTATTTTAGGATGTTATGCCTCCAATTGGGGTAGGCTGTTGAACCAGGAGACAATCCCCTACTCTTATGCAAATAGTTCAACAGGTTATTTAATGGCCCCCATGTACAGGTTAAGGAAGTGATGGGAGACCTATGGTTTAACTTTCTTATCCGAGAAGACCTGAAGGTATAACCATTTGCAGATGTAGTTACAAAGGCAGCACCTTCTCCTCAGTTATTTTAAGACCCTGAGTGGTGGTCCAGCTGGGGCTTGAACCCACAACCTCCCACACAACAGACCAATGCTCTACCAACTGAGCTAACCAGGTGGCGGTTTTACAGTCCACCTTCAGCCCTTTCTTACATGAGCACTGACCACACCCTTCCCCACAGACAAACCTTATCCAGTCTTCTACACCCATATATTACATGGTTATTGACCACACCCTATCCTATATCAATTATTACATGTATACTGACCACACCCTTCCCAAGACAAACCTTATTTAGTTTGTCCTGTAATTCATTGATGCGGCACTGACTGTCTTCAGTGACTTTATCCAGTTTTGCCTGCCATTCCTCCATGCTGTGTCTGGCTTCTTCATTCATCTGTGATAAAAAAAAAAAAAAAAAATGCAAAAAGATTTAACTGTATATAAATGCTATTATAAAAGATAACTAATCCTTTCTTCATTTGTTCAAATTTGTATTATTACCTTTGAGATTCTAGAATGCAGATCATTAATTCTGTGTTTGCTTTCTTCAATAACCTAAAGGACAACAAACAAAAGACTAATTATAAAACATACTGTAATAGAGCATTTCACATCTGAGGAAAAATAAACAGCAACATCTGTGAAATTTTGTATGCAACAGCCTGTTCTGTGGTGATTCAAGCAAATTAATTTTGGGGATTGCCTATTAACTTAAAAAATTAGAGGAGTGAAGAAACAGCATCAGAAGGATATAGAAACATAAAATATCAGTGTCCCCTACCGATTCCTGTGTTTTTAATTCCTCTTCCAGTCTGTGGGCTCTCTTGTTTGCGATAAATCGTTCTTGTTCTAATTCTGAAATTATCTGTTGTTGATCCTCAATACTTGCTCTGGAAATAGAACATCAAAAAAACTTAGGTTTTGACCACTATGAATATTATAATGTTGATTTTATCCACAGGAAACTCACAACTTTCACTATTAATAAGACCCATGCTGTTAGATTTGTGTTTCTTAAAACATCATTCCAGTTTTGAGATCAAAATTACAAACAATTCAGCAGCCTTTGCCTTATCTGAAGCACAGTCTTGATTGACTGACATTGGCTGCCATGGTACTATATATTAATAAAGTACATATTCTCACTTTGTTTCCTGATCTCTCATTTCTTCCACTTTTCTGCTGTTTTGTTTTATTTCAGTGATGAGTTGCAGAGTTTTAAAGTCAGAGTTATTTCTCTCAGCTCTTTCAGAGTCAAGCCTTCTTTGCAGGTCCTATCAAATAATCAAATAAATGTAAAACCAGTAGAAAATAATAAATCTGGGTGAACTCATTTATTGTTAGTACCTGTATAATATCTAATGGGACCTTGCAAATATGCAATGTATAATATTGCTATTATGGTAATAGCAATATTGCATATAGATCACTAGTTGCTTTTTTTCAACAGCTAATAATTAATCTCGGGTTGGTAGATGAATGACAAGAGCTTATGTCACATGGTCCAACTAACACTATTGTTCATCATGCCTTATAGGGTGCTTTTTTGACCGAAACTATACCACAATGCACCTTGTTTGTCTATCTTAGGATAGGCCAATGGAGGTATAATCACAGGCAGCCAAATCTCTGGATTATGGCTGTGTTATGGCAATGTTTTAGACCCATACCTTGATTTGGGAATCAAACAAGACTTTTTCCTTTTCCAGCAAATCTCTTTCATTCTCAGCTATTCTTAATACTTTTTCTTTCTCTTCCAATTCATTTTTCAGGTCCTCTAAAGATTTGGACATGTTTTCTTTTTCTGAATTAAGGACATGACAGGAGTTTAGTGCATCCTTCAACTCTTTAGTCTTCATGGTAAGCCGTTTCTCAAGGTTGTTGGTCTGATGAACATTTGCTGGTGAAAGGGATGAACTTCCTTGTCTAGAACACAATCATTGAGTTGCAATGACTTTAGTTAGGGTGCATTTTCTAAACTTGTTTGGGGTGTTCTGTAATTCTAGAGGGCTATATAGGGGTTCTTGAAAAGTCTTTGACATGACAAGGGCAGTCTTCCTATTTAATCTTTCAACCATAGTCCCAACCATCATACAATTTTTTGCGGATTTTTCCTTAATAAACAAAAACAACCAATTTGACCATTATGTTATAATATTGAACATTGGTCACAGGTGCTCTAGACTTACCTTCGGGGAGATGATGGAGATGGGATATGTTTGATAAAAGAAAAACCTACAAAAGGCAAATCTTTACCAACAAAACCCTTCTGATTGTATTTCCGTAGTTGATCTGTTGGGTCAGGACTTTCAGGTTCAAATTCATCAAAATTAGATGTGTCGTCAGTTCCTTCTAGTGTGGGCACAAAAGGTGGGACAGCTACAAGTGCATCGGGGGAAAAAAAAACCCTGTTAATATTGTATTCAAAGTTATAAATGAAGAGTGTTTTAAAGAAATTTTGGGTGGATAAAAGTTAATCGATAAAGTACATACTACTCTGTAGCTTCTCCCATTCAATCCCTTTAAAGAACTGGTGACATCCTATGCCTTCATAGCCAATCCTGTCTTTACTAGCAGTACAAAGGGACAGGATAAGGTTCTTTGCTTCTGCACTTATCTTCAAGTCAGGAGAAAAACGCATCGAAGTCTGTTGAACCAATGGCATGATATTGAAGACTAGACTGGTATATATTGGGCCACCTGTGTTGAGCTTTGCACAGGTAGCCCAAACTGAATTAAACATAAAATAGGTCTACATATCAAAATGAATGGATTTGAGGTTTTCTTGCTATAGCAACCAGAATTTCTTCTTAGTTACAAGTCATTGCTTTCCCACTCATTTTTTCCTTGCTTATGATGAGTACCTTATAGTTCATGATCTTGCTGTAAGTAATGACCACTGAATCAGCCTCAAATGGTGTCTGTCCACACAGCATTTCATAAGCAACCACACCCAGTGACCACCAATCACATTCAACACCATACTGGCCACCTGAACCATCCATGCTAGTAAGAACCTCAGGTGCTATGTATTCAGGAGTACCTACTGGCATCTTGGAATAAACCTAGGAATAAAATAGAAAACTTTGGTAGACCATTTGCCTTTGGAAAACTACCATATCAGGAAAAATTCAGTAACAGACATTATCTTTTCTGAATTTGCTTGCATGAACACAAAACAATGGTTCCAAGTCAAGCCGAAGGGAGTACTCAATTCTTTTATTTATCAAGGCCAACCTTGACTTGAAACCATTGTTTCATGATCATCCAAACAAGTTTGAGAAAGGTCTATTTAAAACCCAAAAAGACATTGTACTTTAAAATTTATTTATCATTTTTAGTCTTTGTTTTTTGTTGTCAAGCAGAAATGTACTTGTCTGATTGTCAAGTACAAGTACAGTCAAATATTTCCTTCAAGTCCAAATCAGGTTTAGACTTATCCTTGTCAACAGGACTTAGTTTGCCTCATCCTTGTACAGTAAATAATCATGAAATTTAGACCTGTCACAGGATCTATTAGGCCATAGTTGTTATAAGTCCTAGATATTAGTTATTATAGGATTGGTGATATCTGCTCTGTAAGCTCCTGTATTCTAATAGCAATGTCATAATAAGATCATGAAAAACAAACCATTTTGTCAGCAGATAGCCTGGCAGATGAACCAAAGTCTGCAAGCTTGATATGTCCAGTCCTGTCGATAAGGACATTGTCTGGTTTGACATCCCTAACAATAAAAATGATCCTTTTAGTTTCTGCTCATGGATACATAGTGCATTGTTGATAAAATGCAAGAAGATGGCAATCAGTGATCATGCTAATTTATCAGTGACTACAATTACTAAACTTATGGTTGCCTGTTGATAATTTTTTTTAAAAAAATTCAGGAGCTGAATTACTAGCTTACATGCCTAAAGTCTTACCAAAATACTACAAAGGACTCAAAAATACACAGCCATATCAGATACTAAGCTGTGTAATAATAATTTTTTTTTCACTTGCCTATGCACAAATCCAAGCAGATGTAAACTGTGAATAGCCACAGTAATCTCTGCCAAGTAAAATCTAGCCATATCTTCTTCCAAGACATCATCATATTTACTGAGTAAAGACAGCAAGTCCCCACCAGGCTGGTATTCCATAACAAAATACAAACAGAGGCTATCTTGGAAAGCATATTGTAAAGAGGTTATCCAAGGATTGTTTGCTGTAGCCATTATTTCTCTTTCTTCTTCATAAAATGCAACCTGATGTAAACATTTAAAATTGGTGTCAGAGATCAAAGATGGATGTAAATGGTCAAAATAGCCCTTATCTGCTTGGGTGTAATGTATTCCCATTTGAAATCACATCATTCCCTTGAGTAACATTTCTTTGTTCACCAATAACACTTAATAATGTACCCTAACATTGATGTACTGTACCACAGAAACGAAGAATAATATTCTTAAGGCAGGGCCTGCCTAGCATGCTTAAAAGTGGTGGGGCTAAAAAAAATTTACAGACAAGGGTTGCCATATCCCATGGACAATTTCAATTTTACAATTCCTTAAAAATTTTAATACCAGTGGAAAAAAAGTGGTGGGACTTTAACCCCACCAACCCTGCCCCTTCCGCAGGCCCTGCAAGGGAATGACACTTGGTCTTAAATGGGAAGACATGATGTTCAAGCTTATAAAACTATAAAAGCTATATATTATATATATTTTTACAATGTCATGAATTTCTAGATGGATGTCATGTAGAACTTACACTTTCCTGGGCCAGTGTTTGACTCTTCTTCAGTGTTTTCATAGCATAGACATCTCCACTATGTTTGTCTCTCACCACTTGGACCTGTTAGTGACAAGGTTAAGAAAACTGAATTCATGAATAGAATATATTATGTACTACCAAGCACTTTGCACTCCAATTTATGTAGCAGAACAATCTTGTTTCCAGAGCAATTGTTTCTTACTACAAGTTAAAGTGTATATCAAGGAAAAAACTTTATTTTGAAAATCACTCATATGAGTAATGTGAAGTAGGGTGGTTTTAGTTTTTTTGGATGTGGACTTCTCTATTCAGAGAAGTAAACATTTGAAATATCATTATGCAAATGAGATGACAAATTCCAGAATGTGATACATTTTGAATCATAATTTATGATGAGTGCTCTGAAGTAAGATAACCTTAAAGTGTACCAAACCATAGATTTCAGTTATAAAGATGATTTGCAAATGTAAAAACAGCAGTACTTCCCACAACAGCAATTTTGTATAATAAATTAGGCCTGAATTTACGTCATCTCATTTGCATTTTGATATTCCAAATGTCTATTTCTCTAGATAGAGAAATCCACATTCAAAAAACTAAAACCATCCTACTTCATAGTAATCATATGAGTGATTTTCAAAATAAAAATTTTCACTTGATATACACTTTAAAAGAATTGCATTATGAAATAATGCCTTTCCAGGGACAAATGTAGCAGGGCTCATGGGGTTCTTCTGAATATGAAATAATTTTCTTTCCCCCTAGCAAAAATCCTGGATCCACCCCAGCTCTCAGAACAAGATTGGGAGTAGAATCAGAATCTTCAATGGGAATTTGAAGGCCCATTTTCTTATTAGTCCCATGAGAACAATACAATGTATGACACAAGACAAAGCTATCATTTACATGTAGGATAATATGAACAAAAAATCAATGACGTCATCAAGCATGATGTCTATGTCATGAAATCAAGCAATAATAATGCTGAAAAAATAATTTTGTTTAATGAGATATGCATGGTTAACTTTCCCAAAATAAAAATCAAATAAAACTAGATACAGGAATGGAATGATTTAGAAATGTATATTAGAATATGATCCTTCTACACTGACCACAAGATTAAGATGTCCTTAAAGATAGCCTCTTGAGGCTTTAAGGGTCAACAGACAATCATCTTTTTTTAATCTGGTTTTTTATTTGCTATCTCAGACGTTAATTACAAGAGGCATTTGAACTATTTTACACTCCTTATAACCGTTAATAAATTCCTTTCCTAAGAGCGCCAAAATTCTAAATAAGATTTTCACCAAAAATTTGTTTAAATTTTTCGTGCATCTTTGAGAAAAAATGTTTAAAAAAAACCAAGGGGACTATCTTTGAAGTTTAATATGTAAATGAAAATATTATTATATATCTTACCTGTCCAAAATGTCCTCTTCCAATTGTATTTATAACGTCAAAATCATCCTTATTCAAGCAAAGCTTTCGTAGTTCTTCTACCATCGGTGAGTCTGGAATTTAAATTTTATAAAATTGAGCCATAATTTTGCTTTCAGACAAAGACACCGAACGTGATGGAATTTCTTTATAAAACTTTCTCTGTTAAACAAAATCTAATTTTCTCTCGGCAGCATGGGTAATAGCAAAAGATAAAGTGTGTTAAAGAGATAAAAAGGATTTTAAAATAAAAATATTTTGGAGAAATTTTCGAGAAGACAAAATATATACTTAAGTTAAGCATGTCAGAACAAGAAGCGAATACAAGACAAAACAAATACAAAATGCTAAGTTACTTTAAGAGCTTTTAAACTTACGTTTCTTTACAAACGACGAGATATTCTTGTCTTTAGACAGTTCCTCTGATTTACACTCGTCGAAGAGGACCAAAAACGCATCAAGAAGCGTTTCCTTCGACAGAATATTACTTCCCCTGCGTCCGCCATTTTTACCCGAGAAAATTTGATTCAACTTGGCACAACGCGTTGTTATTGATTCCGCCATTTCAGAAATTAAAATTAAAACTCATAAAGAGTTTTCTTTGGGTGGAATTCCAAAGGAAAAGCTAGTAAAAGTGAATTAAAAATTCAACAAGAAAGGAAGAATAGTTAGCGAAGTCCAGTCGATCTGAATGTTTGTAAAATCAAACGTTCATTTTACGGCGCGCTGAAAGAACACGCTTTCTGATTGGTTGAAACGCATTTCTCTTGTGTTTTATGATTGGCTGGTTCTCAGCCTGTAATACGTGTATCATGATCCTTTAGGGAGGGGTAGGGGAAACTTTTTGACCAAATTCACTAGAAAAATAATAATTAAAAAGAATAGCCAATACAACGTAGAATTAGGTTGTTTTTTATGCTATAATTAAGTTTTATAGCTATAAAACTTAATTATAGCATAAAAAACAACCTAATTCTACGTTGTATTGGCTATTCTTTTTAATTATTATTTTTCTAGTGAATTTGGTCAAAAAGTTTCCCCTACCCCTCCCTAAAGGATCATGATACACGTATTACAGGCTGAGAACCAGCCAATCATAAAACACAAGAGAAATGCGTTTCAACCAATCAGAAAGCGTGTTCTTTCAGCGCGCCGTAAAATGAACGTTTGATTTTACAAACATTCAGATCGACTGGACTTCGCTAACTATTCTTCCTTTCTTGTTGAATTTTTAATTCACTTTTACTAGCTTTTCCTTTGGAATTCCACCCAAAGAAAACTCTTTATGAGTTTTAATTTTAATTTCTGAAATGGCGGAATCAATAACAACGCGTTGTGCCAAGTTGAATCAAATTTTCTCGGGTAAAAATGGCGGACGCAGGGGAAGTAATATTCTGTCGAAGGAAACGCTTCTTGATGCGTTTTTGGTCCTCTTCGACGAGTGTAAATCAGAGGAACTGTCTAAAGACAAGAATATCTCGTCGTTTGTAAAGAAACGTAAGTTTAAAAGCTCTTAAAGTAACTTAGCATTTTGTATTTGTTTTGTCTTGTATTCGCTTCTTGTTCTGACATGCTTAACTTAAGTATATATTTTGTCTTCTCGAAAATTTCTCCAAAATATTTTTATTTTAAAATCCTTTTTATCTCTTTAACACACTTTATCTTTTGCTATTACCCATGCTGCCGAGAGAAAATTAGATTTTGTTTAACAGAGAAAGTTTTATAAAGAAATTCCATCACGTTCGGTGTCTTTGTCTGAAAGCAAAATTATGGCTCAATTTTATAAAATTTAAATTCCAGACTCACCGATGGTAGAAGAACTACGAAAGCTTTGCTTGAATAAGGATGATTTTGACGTTATAAATACAATTGGAAGAGGACATTTTGGACAGGTAAGATATATAATAATATTTTCATTTACATATTAAACTTCAAAGATAGTCCCCTTGGTTTTTTTTAAACATTTTTTCTCAAAGATGCACGAAAAATTTAAACAAATTTTTGGTGAAAATCTTATTTAGAATTTTGGCGCTCTTAGGAAAGGAATTTATTAACGGTTATAAGGAGTGTAAAATAGTTCAAATGCCTCTTGTAATTAACGTCTGAGATAGCAAATAAAAAACCAGATTAAAAAAAGATGATTGTCTGTTGACCCTTAAAGCCTCAAGAGGCTATCTTTAAGGACATCTTAATCTTGTGGTCAGTGTAGAAGGATCATATTCTAATATACATTTCTAAATCATTCCATTCCTGTATCTAGTTTTATTTGATTTTTATTTTGGGAAAGTTAACCATGCATATCTCATTAAACAAAATTATTTTTTCAGCATTATTATTGCTTGATTTCATGACATAGACATCATGCTTGATGACGTCATTGATTTTTTGTTCATATTATCCTACATGTAAATGATAGCTTTGTCTTGTGTCATACATTGTATTGTTCTCATGGGACTAATAAGAAAATGGGCCTTCAAATTCCCATTGAAGATTCTGATTCTACTCCCAATCTTGTTCTGAGAGCTGGGGTGGATCCAGGATTTTTGCTAGGGGGAAAGAAAATTATTTCATATTCAGAAGAACCCCATGAGCCCTGCTACATTTGTCCCTGGAAAGGCATTATTTCATAATGCAATTCTTTTAAAGTGTATATCAAGTGAAAATTTTTATTTTGAAAATCACTCATATGATTACTATGAAGTAGGATGGTTTTAGTTTTTTGAATGTGGATTTCTCTATCTAGAGAAATAGACATTTGGAATATCAAAATGCAAATGAGATGACGTAAATTCAGGCCTAATTTATTATACAAAATTGCTGTTGTGGGAAGTACTGCTGTTTTTACATTTGCAAATCATCTTTATAACTGAAATCTATGGTTTGGTACACTTTAAGGTTATCTTACTTCAGAGCACTCATCATAAATTATGATTCAAAATGTATCACATTCTGGAATTTGTCATCTCATTTGCATAATGATATTTCAAATGTTTACTTCTCTGAATAGAGAAGTCCACATCCAAAAAAACTAAAACCACCCTACTTCACATTACTCATATGAGTGATTTTCAAAATAAAGTTTTTTCCTTGATATACACTTTAACTTGTAGTAAGAAACAATTGCTCTGGAAACAAGATTGTTCTGCTACATAAATTGGAGTGCAAAGTGCTTGGTAGTACATAATATATTCTATTCATGAATTCAGTTTTCTTAACCTTGTCACTAACAGGTCCAAGTGGTGAGAGACAAACATAGTGGAGATGTCTATGCTATGAAAACACTGAAGAAGAGTCAAACACTGGCCCAGGAAAGTGTAAGTTCTACATGACATCCATCTAGAAATTCATGACATTGTAAAAATATATATAATATATAGCTTTTATAGTTTTATAAGCTTGAACATCATGTCTTCCCATTTAAGACCAAGTGTCATTCCCTTGCAGGGCCTGCGGAAGGGGCAGGGTTGGTGGGGTTAAAGTCCCACCACTTTTTTTCCACTGGTATTAAAATTTTTAAGGAATTGTAAAATTGAAATTGTCCATGGGATATGGCAACCCTTGTCTGTAAATTTTTTTTAGCCCCACCACTTTTAAGCATGCTAGGCAGGCCCTGCCTTAAGAATATTATTCTTCGTTTCTGTGGTACAGTACATCAATGTTAGGGTACATTATTAAGTGTTATTGGTGAACAAAGAAATGTTACTCAAGGGAATGATGTGATTTCAAATGGGAATACATTACACCCAAGCAGATAAGGGCTATTTTGACCATTTACATCCATCTTTGATCTCTGACACCAATTTTAAATGTTTACATCAGGTTGCATTTTATGAAGAAGAAAGAGAAATAATGGCTACAGCAAACAATCCTTGGATAACCTCTTTACAATATGCTTTCCAAGATAGCCTCTGTTTGTATTTTGTTATGGAATACCAGCCTGGTGGGGACTTGCTGTCTTTACTCAGTAAATATGATGATGTCTTGGAAGAAGATATGGCTAGATTTTACTTGGCAGAGATTACTGTGGCTATTCACAGTTTACATCTGCTTGGATTTGTGCATAGGCAAGTGAAAAAAAAATTATTATTACACAGCTTAGTATCTGATATGGCTGTGTATTTTTGAGTCCTTTGTAGTATTTTGGTAAGACTTTAGGCATGTAAGCTAGTAATTCAGCTCCTGAATTTTTTTAAAAAAAATTATCAACAGGCAACCATAAGTTTAGTAATTGTAGTCACTGATAAATTAGCATGATCACTGATTGCCATCTTCTTGCATTTTATCAACAATGCACTATGTATCCATGAGCAGAAACTAAAAGGATCATTTTTATTGTTAGGGATGTCAAACCAGACAATGTCCTTATCGACAGGACTGGACATATCAAGCTTGCAGACTTTGGTTCATCTGCCAGGCTATCTGCTGACAAAATGGTTTGTTTTTCATGATCTTATTATGACATTGCTATTAGAATACAGGAGCTTACAGAGCAGATATCACCAATCCTATAATAACTAATATCTAGGACTTATAACAACTATGGCCTAATAGATCCTGTGACAGGTCTAAATTTCATGATTATTTACTGTACAAGGATGAGGCAAACTAAGTCCTGTTGACAAGGATAAGTCTAAACCTGATTTGGACTTGAAGGAAATATTTGACTGTACTTGTACTTGACAATCAGACAAGTACATTTCTGCTTGACAACAAAAAACAAAGACTAAAAATGATAAATAAATTTTAAAGTACAATGTCTTTTTGGGTTTTAAATAGACCTTTCTCAAACTTGTTTGGATGATCATGAAACAATGGTTTCAAGTCAAGGTTGGCCTTGATAAATAAAAGAATTGAGTACTCCCTTCGGCTTGACTTGGAACCATTGTTTTGTGTTCATGCAAGCAAATTCAGAAAAGATAATGTCTGTTACTGAATTTTTCCTGATATGGTAGTTTTCCAAAGGCAAATGGTCTACCAAAGTTTTCTATTTTATTCCTAGGTTTATTCCAAGATGCCAGTAGGTACTCCTGAATACATAGCACCTGAGGTTCTTACTAGCATGGATGGTTCAGGTGGCCAGTATGGTGTTGAATGTGATTGGTGGTCACTGGGTGTGGTTGCTTATGAAATGCTGTGTGGACAGACACCATTTGAGGCTGATTCAGTGGTCATTACTTACAGCAAGATCATGAACTATAAGGTACTCATCATAAGCAAGGAAAAAATGAGTGGGAAAGCAATGACTTGTAACTAAGAAGAAATTCTGGTTGCTATAGCAAGAAAACCTCAAATCCATTCATTTTGATATGTAGACCTATTTTATGTTTAATTCAGTTTGGGCTACCTGTGCAAAGCTCAACACAGGTGGCCCAATATATACCAGTCTAGTCTTCAATATCATGCCATTGGTTCAACAGACTTCGATGCGTTTTTCTCCTGACTTGAAGATAAGTGCAGAAGCAAAGAACCTTATCCTGTCCCTTTGTACTGCTAGTAAAGACAGGATTGGCTATGAAGGCATAGGATGTCACCAGTTCTTTAAAGGGATTGAATGGGAGAAGCTACAGAGTAGTATGTACTTTATCGATTAACTTTTATCCACCCAAAATTTCTTTAAAACACTCTTCATTTATAACTTTGAATACAATATTAACAGGGTTTTTTTTTCCCCCGATGCACTTGTAGCTGTCCCACCTTTTGTGCCCACACTAGAAGGAACTGACGACACATCTAATTTTGATGAATTTGAACCTGAAAGTCCTGACCCAACAGATCAACTACGGAAATACAATCAGAAGGGTTTTGTTGGTAAAGATTTGCCTTTTGTAGGTTTTTCTTTTATCAAACATATCCCATCTCCATCATCTCCCCGAAGGTAAGTCTAGAGCACCTGTGACCAATGTTCAATATTATAACATAATGGTCAAATTGGTTGTTTTTGTTTATTAAGGAAAAATCCGCAAAAAATTGTATGATGGTTGGGACTATGGTTGAAAGATTAAATAGGAAGACTGCCCTTGTCATGTCAAAGACTTTTCAAGAACCCCTATATAGCCCTCTAGAATTACAGAACACCCCAAACAAGTTTAGAAAATGCACCCTAACTAAAGTCATTGCAACTCAATGATTGTGTTCTAGACAAGGAAGTTCATCCCTTTCACCAGCAAATGTTCATCAGACCAACAACCTTGAGAAACGGCTTACCATGAAGACTAAAGAGTTGAAGGATGCACTAAACTCCTGTCATGTCCTTAATTCAGAAAAA
Source organism: Stichodactyla helianthus (assembly GCA_015163945.2). Lineage (NCBI taxonomy): Eukaryota > Metazoa > Cnidaria > Anthozoa > Actiniaria > Stichodactylidae > Stichodactyla > Stichodactyla helianthus. Next base: position 4,082 of record WUAP02037785.1, on the reverse strand, counting down.
GAAAACATGTCCAAATCTTTAGAGGACCTGAAAAATGAATTGGAAGAGAAAGAAAAAGTATTAAGAATAGCTGAGAATGAAAGAGATTTGCTGGAAAAGGAAAAAGTCTTGTTTGATTCCCAAATCAAGGTATGGGTCTAAAACATTGCCATAACACAGCCATAATCCAGAGATTTGGCTGCCTGTGATTATACCTCCATTGGCCTATCCTAAGATAGACAAACAAGGTGCATTGTGGTATAGTTTCGGTCAAAAAAGCACCCTATAAGGCATGATGAACAATAGTGTTAGTTGGACCATGTGACATAAGCTCTTGTCATTCATCTACCAACCCGAGATTAATTATTAGCTGTTGAAAAAAAGCAACTAGTGATCTATATGCAATATTGCTATTACCATAATAGCAATATTATACATTGCATATTTGCAAGGTCCCATTAGATATTATACAGGTACTAACAATAAATGAGTTCACCCAGATTTATTATTTTCTACTGGTTTTACATTTATTTGATTATTTGATAGGACCTGCAAAGAAGGCTTGACTCTGAAAGAGCTGAGAGAAATAACTCTGACTTTAAAACTCTGCAACTCATCACTGAAATAAAACAAAACAGCAGAAAAGTGGAAGAAATGAGAGATCAGGAAACAAAGTGAGAATATGTACTTTATTAATATATAGTACCATGGCAGCCAATGTCAGTCAATCAAGACTGTGCTTCAGATAAGGCAAAGGCTGCTGAATTGTTTGTAATTTTGATCTCAAAACTGGAATGATGTTTTAAGAAACACAAATCTAACAGCATGGGTCTTATTAATAGTGAAAGTTGTGAGTTTCCTGTGGATAAAATCAACATTATAATATTCATAGTGGTCAAAACCTAAGTTTTTTTGATGTTCTATTTCCAGAGCAAGTATTGAGGATCAACAACAGATAATTTCAGAATTAGAACAAGAACGATTTATCGCAAACAAGAGAGCCCACAGACTGGAAGAGGAATTAAAAACACAGGAATCGGTAGGGGACACTGATATTTTATGTTTCTATATCCTTCTGATGCTGTTTCTTCACTCCTCTAATTTTTTAAGTTAATAGGCAATCCCCAAAATTAATTTGCTTGAATCACCACAGAACAGGCTGTTGCATACAAAATTTCACAGATGTTGCTGTTTATTTTTCCTCAGATGTGAAATGCTCTATTACAGTATGTTTTATAATTAGTCTTTTGTTTGTTGTCCTTTAGGTTATTGAAGAAAGCAAACACAGAATTAATGATCTGCATTCTAGAATCTCAAAGGTAATAATACAAATTTGAACAAATGAAGAAAGGATTAGTTATCTTTTATAATAGCATTTATATACAGTTAAATCTTTTTGCATTTTTTTTTTTTTTTTTTATCACAGATGAATGAAGAAGCCAGACACAGCATGGAGGAATGGCAGGCAAAACTGGATAAAGTCACTGAAGACAGTCAGTGCCGCATCAATGAATTACAGGACAAACTAAATAAGGTTTGTCTTGGGAAGGGTGTGGTCAGTATACATGTAATAATTGATATAGGATAGGGTGTGGTCAATAACCATGTAATATATGGGTGTAGAAGACTGGATAAGGTTTGTCTGTGGGGAAGGGTGTGGTCAGTGCTCATGTAAGAAAGGGCTGAAGGTGGACTGTAAAACCGCCACCTGGTTAGCTCAGTTGGTAGAGCATTGGTCTGTTGTGTGGGAGGTTGTGGGTTCAAGCCCCAGCTGGACCACCACTCAGGGTCTTAAAATAACTGAGGAGAAGGTGCTGCCTTTGTAACTACATCTGCAAATGGTTATACCTTCAGGTCTTCTCGGATAAGAAAGTTAAACCATAGGTCTCCCATCACTTCCTTAACCTGTACATGGGGGCCATTAAATAACCTGTTGAACTATTTGCATAAGAGTAGGGGATTGTCTCCTGGTTCAACAGCCTACCCCAATTGGAGGCATAACATCCTAAAATACCAATTATTCACTCATAATTGTGAGCTGTGTGGCTGCCTATGGCACCTTAATATGCAGCCTGTAAAGTCCTCCACTGACTAATGATTGTAAAGCACATTGAGAAAGTTGTGAAATGTGCTTTATTATATAAACTACAGTGTTTATTACAAGGATTTCTACCACTGAGAAAAGTCGTATCTCAACACACGTAAAAATACGATATTTTTCACATGGGAAAATATCAACCAATCAAATTTTTAGTATCCAGTGGTAGAAATCCTTAAAAACACTATAGTTTATATAATAAACAGAAAAATACATGGACGCTTGGAGATATGGAATTTATCTTCTCGTGTTCAAATTTGATATCAAATTGAACACTCAAAGATAAATTCCATATCTCCGCGTGCCCATATATTTATTCTCTATATCCATGTATAAGTACCCCATTATTATTATTATATTTATAAGGTTTGTCTATGGGAAAGGGTGTGGATAGTAGTAATAATGAGGCAAGAAAAGCTGATTATTGTAGATGAATAATTGTTAATAAAATGAACATATTTTATCATTATATGAATTTTTTTGTTTATTGATATTCACAGTCACTAAAGTCTTGTCAAGAGGCTACAGACTTGCTAGAAAATGTCCGAAAAGCAAAGAGCAACCTTGAAAGACAGCTAAGAGAAATTGAAGTAAGTTTTTCATTGGTAGTACAACAACTTATCATTAATTTTTTAAAGTCCTGTTGAACCATCATGTAAATATCCTAAGACATTAAAAAAGGAAGGAAAAAAGAACATCAACAGATGAAAGCAATGAGAAAGATGAAAGAATATACAGGGTTTGTACTGCTCCTGGAATTCCTGGAAAACTTCTTGAATTTTAAAAAAATTTATTCCAGGGCCCTGGAAAACTCCTCAAAAAATTTTAATTTTGACACCAGCTCCTGGAAAACTCCCTGAATTTTTTATTAGTATTAGGTTAGATATTAGAAATATAAAAATTGTTGAATGGCTGACATGAAATTTTAAAGTTAAAAGTCCTGGAATTTTTATATTTATACCCTGGAAAACACCTGGAATATTATAATCTTCTAGTGGTCTGAACCCTGAATACATGAAAGAACAAAGGGTGTTATGAAAATAAGATGTACATTGAAGGATCTTGCCAGTGACTTTCAATATTTTGTTTTCAGGAAGAGAAAAAGAAAAATGAAAAAGATGAAGCAGATGGGAAAAAGGTGTAAATATATACAATTATATTATATTACAGTGCATTTATTATAACTTTTCCTGAGCAGATTCTGAAGTTAGTTAGGAAGTTGCGAAGTTCCCCGGAGAACAACAACAAGTTCGCAAATTCAAAACAAAATAACGAAATAACAAAGTTCACCAGAGAACTTCAGAATCTGCTTGGGAAAAGTTATATTAAATGCACTGTAATGTTATGCTATTATGGATTACATTGGTTTTAAAAAATAATACCTGATGGCTGATGGTGATGCAGTTGCTGGCTATTGTGATTATAATGATGATATAAGTGGACACCATCTGTGTTAATTGAATGATATGCTTATGTTGGTCATTTCTTGTGCCTATATTGTTTTAATCTGTCAAACTTTTTTAGAATACTGTAAGAAGATCAGACAGTGTAGTATCTACTATTAGGAGAGAAGACTTAGCTCAGCAGATAATGGAACGTATCAGGGTAGAGTAATGTATCTTAGATGAATTGTGTAGGTAACATTACTGTAGCAGGCACAGGCTAAACTAACTGGAGCAAATGATTAGATATGGTGATGTAGAATCTTTAGACCATGTGAAAAAGTTAGTCATTTTCTTTATTGACTGTTCCGAAAATTAATTCTTAATATTATTTTAGGCTTGTGGTGAGTTCCATCAAAACCAGTTGAATGACAAGGGCAATCTCAGTGAAAAGTACAAAGAAAAGTCAGCTGAACTGAGAAAAATGTCATCTAAAGTCATGGTAAGCTTACTAGACATGACCAGACAATGATGAATGATTTATAACTTAGTGACTTTGTTTATTGCAATGTTATCCTCAGTCAAATTGTAATAGCAGTAGAAGCCATGACTCTTAGTGACTT
>WUAP02037784.1:0-34385 GCA_015163945.2 Stichodactyla helianthus | reverse complement strand
GTAGGTATACCATGCTAGTAGGTGAGATATAGGTAGGTATACCATGCTAGTAGGTGAGATATAGGTAGGTATACCATACTAGTAGGTGAGATATGGATAGGTATACCATACTAGATGCCTGCTAAAGCAGCAGCATGGAACTTCCTAAAACTGTCTTCATATCTCTACATGTTCTCTCGATAGTTACGTTCGTTGGTTTTGAAGTATTCATGCGATGCAGAGCAACAGGAAGCCCACAACCTAAGATAAGCTGGCGTAGAGGTATGCTTCCTGTCAGCTCTCTTGGCGATCGCTACCAGATCTTAGAAGATGGTACGTTACGTATAAATAAAGTACGCATTGAAGATGAAGGCAGGTATACTTGTTTTGCTGGGAACTTCGTTGGACCAATGGACACAGGCGTTGCAGACCTGAAGGTTGTTGGTAAGTTTCTGTTCCTTTACCTTGAGAGATGACTAGTAATGAAAGGTTGGGAAATGGATAGATGGATGAACTGATGCATGGATGGATGGATATGTTGTAACGTACCGTGGTTTATTATTGATTTCAGTGCCAGTATCAGTCGACGTCAAACCATCTGACAGGCATCAAGCCTCAGTAGGTGACCAAGTCGTCCTGGAATGTACCACTAAAGGCAGACCAACTCCCAGGGTCTTCTGGTACAAGGACGGTAGTGTCTTCTATTTAAATTCTCAACGTATTTCGACCACTTCTAAGAGAATCACCATCATTAATGCACAGACCAGCGACTCTGGACGCTACGAGTGTCGAGCCTCACATGATTTTGGTCGAGCAGCAGATCTAGTGGTTCTGACAGTTAAAGGAGGTTAGTTCAATATCGTGTTAAAAACAACTGAGGTTCAAGACAGATGTGATTCGATAGTTAAACTAGTAACCCGGCATGCAGATTTTTTCCAGCTGGCTCATCCCACTAAACCAGATTTCCTATTTAACCGCACAAACGCTGATTTGTCACTAATAGTACCATAGCAGTAGAAAATCTATTTGTTATTTTAGAACGACGAAACTGAATGCTCTTCGTACTCTGTATTTACTACGGTCTGGGCATGTCTAATTTTTTCTCGTCAAAGGACTAGTAGTTTTCTGGTCCCTAATTACTAAAGTAAGTTAAATTGAAAGAAAAATCAAGAAATCCAGAATACGCATTTCGGAAAGTAAATGATTGCGGTTGAATTAATCTTTATATTCAGTTGAGAAATCATCACGTCTTACGTCAGCTATAACATGCAAGGTAACCAACGATACTGTTAGTGACAAAGCCTGTAAATCGGAAATCCGACTGCGTCAACTAGAACTATCCACAGACACACAAGGTTGACATGTACTATTCTATTTCTACCTGACACACAGATCCCTGACTAGCGAAGCGCCTGCCATAGAAAATGTAACCCACAACTTGCTACTGAATTCAGTCTTGTATTATCTATTGATTGATTTTTTTTGTTTTTCAGAAGACCCTGTTATTCCTACGACAATGCCAGTATGTGAAGATGACACGAAACTAGCCCGCTGTGAATTGGTCAAGTCGGTTGGCTACTGTAGGCATGCCTTCTATCAACGAGCCTGCTGTAAGACCTGTTCAGGTCCCAGCACTACAAACTAAATATCCCACACTTGAGTGACTAATAATGATAATATGACTAGGAAAATATCTTAGAACTAATTGTTTGATTAAGAAAGGAACGCGGTTTTTTCTCGTTATCACTAAAGCCATATTTTATCTCGTTAGACTATTGTTTTGTTTTGAATTGAACAGGTGTACAGCAGACAGGTAGAAGCGCAGTTCAAAAGCCTGGGCCGGGTTGTTCAAAGCCCGATTAATCTAACCTAGGATTAGCGAGAATTTTGATTTGAGTTTTGTAACTTTTCGGTGAGTTTTTCTGTTTATATTGTTTGGCCTTATGTTTACAGTTTAAATTATCTCAAACTGCACAAAACATAAGCAGTGAAAAACATTTTTATGCAAGAAAAATCAATACTTCGGTTAACTTTTAATCCTGGGTTAGCGTTAACCGGCTTTCGAACAACCAGGCCCTGGAGTTTAATGTCAGTGCCAAATCTAATCTGAGCAAACACTTCGTAGCTCAAAATTTTGAACAAGATAGCGACTAATCGTAAGCTGCATCATTTACATGGATACAGTATCAAACACTTCGATAAAGAGAAAAGCGCGTTGAAAACGATACAGTTACAGAGAGTTTACACACACAAGAATAAACTATTTGGCGAACTATTACTTTTCAGTCCATCTAACACATTGTCTTCCGCCGCGCATGTCTGCTAATAACGGTCAGCGGGCTCTTCTTATGGAGCAAATTGTGACGTATTTCCGGTATATTTTAACAAGAAAGTAACAGTAAGGTTTTAAGCGGGAAAACGTGAACAATCTTCGTTATTCAGAATCACGTTCAAATAAATCTGAGGGATATTAAAAGCTAGTTCATATTATTAGTTTTTGCAACGGTGTAGTGGCTTCATTATATTTTTGGCAAACGTTTTTGGGTTGAAACCTCTTGTAAATAGAAATCGCTCAATAATCTCGAAATAATGTCCATCCTATTTACTTACAGGCAACATTGTTTTATTCTCATGATATTATAATTATATAATCACGCGACAGATATCATTCTTATCATTAGAGTATTAGAAAAAGGTATTACAAGGATCGAAGAGTACAAATTAAACTGTTTAATAAAGTGAGTTTATTGTATCTTTACTGAATTCTGCTAAATTGTATTCCCTTCAGCGCTGTCCCTCAAGCCATAGTTAGTAGAGGCTCAACCTATCATCCTCATTAATTATCAACACAAAATAAACAATTTAAAGATTAATGGTCAAGGTACGTAGGGTAGCGTGAGTCAGTGTAAACAAATGGTTTCCCTGCTGACGGGTCCAATAAACCTATAAGACCTTTAGTATTCTCCTCAAATATCCCGCAAATACCGCAAGAACTTTTAATTCATTATTGCGATCAGATCACTCGTACCGTCTAGTTTAAAACACTTTAAGAATATATCTCTTCCCTTAAAAAATTTACTCTTTATTAAAGTACTGAATAACCGAACTCAAAAATGTTTTCAATATCTTTTCGTATCTCAGAAAAAAGTGTTTTGGGACTGATCCCTGACTGTAGGCTTCTTGGGTTTAGGTATCAATTTCTTCATGGAATTTTATCAAAACGATGTTCACTACAGGAGCGTCATTGACGTTTCTTCCTTCAATTAATGTCAGTTGTAGTATCCGCTCAGTTGTATATCCCTACAGCAAGTGTGTGTGCAGCCAAATTAAAGACTACTGTTCTTTCTATTTTCGACATTTAGAGTACTTTTAGACACACTGTTGAATAGTTAGATAAATTTATCTAATTTAGTTAAGTATTTAGTTGACGTCACCTAAAATAGTAAACCCGCGCCAAAATAACGGTGGTGCAAATTCGGGGGGCTTACTTTACCAAAGAATGTGTGTAGAGACAGTCGATTGTATCATCGTTTCCCCCCAGATATTCAGGCCCTTGGCATGTGAATTTTGAATTTAGAAGACGTCACCTAAAATAGTAAGTTAGTTATCTAATTTAGGTGACGTCAACTATTCAACAGTGTGACTAAAAGCACTCTAACTTGCGAAGTACGTTACGTACTTCGGAAGTTCCCAACGAACTTTCCAACCCACATGGGCAAAGTTATGTGAAATTAACTGTAATCCATAAAAGGATTCACCTACCAAGAAGTGTGAGGGCAAACGTTTAAGGTAGCTCTTCAAAAGCTTAAAGATTTTAAAAACTTTTAGTTCGTGTGCGTACGTTTGTATCTAATGACACCTTTGTGTCCAATCAGAAAATGCCAGATCTAATTATCCATTAAACATTAATTATTTATTTCAAAAACGGTCGCCTTTCTTCCAACAATTAAAAAAATTTCTGCAGGCACAGAAGAGCTTCGAGGTGAAGTTTGATAGAGGATGGGTGCAAGAACTAAGATTGAGATGTTTTTTTCACGGTATTGTGCATAAAATTACCAGGTGAACGTAGGATCATGAGATCTGCGAGTGAATTACAGAGGATCGTACGATCAATAGACTAGTTATTTTGGTGTCTTATCATTTAGAAAAGCCAGTAGACGCTACGATCCTCACGTTATCACACAATGGACGAAGAGCGCTATTACGGGTCTTTAGCTAGTTCCAGCTTCAACGGGTTCAGACACAGTGAAGCTGGAACACATGAGCTATTGAACAGGGATTGTAAAACTGATGCAAATTCTTGTAATACTGAAAGACGAAATGGCGTGGTATGCAGACCTCAGATAAAAGAGTTGATCAAACTAAAGCGATGTCCATCACCGCTGCTTGGGCGACCTTTAGAAGATTACGACTGCTCTGAAAATCATGATGTAAGTTGAAAAATCACTGTTTTAACATTCTTTTTATCTTATTTCGTTTTTCGTAAACTAATTTTTAGTGAAATCCTTGCAAAATTGGTGTGTGGAGACAGGTGAAACACTACAAAGAGATGCGAACATTCTTCACTGCTCACCGCATTTTCTTTGAGGTTCAGCATGCTTTTACGTTCTACTTATTGTTTTGTATGTTAGAACCAGTTTATTCATAATTGATTGAAGCGAACAACTTGCCCCAAGCACCGAATTATCTGGAGAACCCACAAACAAGAGAAAAAAATCTGTCTTCAAACATTTAGCGTGAGAATAATCAATAAAAGTGAAGGGTTTGTATGCTTTATGCAGGAGTATCCTTCTCGCACGAGGCCCGTATGTTAGACAACTTTGTCAGATTAATATGTGATTTCAAGGCTCAGAACGCATTGCATTCACTGAGGATGTTTTGCACACTGATGAGAATGTTTATGTTTTCTAGTTTTTTAATAATTGTTTAAAAATAACTTGGTTTTATTTAAGTAGGACTCATCTCACGATATAATAAACCCCTAGTCGAGTCCCACAGTCAATGAATGACGTCATTAGATCCCTAAGAACACGATCATTGTGAAGTACACAGCTTGCAATAACACCGTTGTACTTTGTAGACTCGATAGAGGGGATTGGCATAGGGTTAGTAGAAATACAACTTGATGGATTTGAATGATTGTTCTACAGGAACCATCGCCCGACACGTTCATAGTGCTGAGCCGGCGAACCAAGAATGCACCAGATCAAGTACAGCGGTTTAACAAGTCAAAGAGTTTGTTTGTAATGGGTCCACAACATCCTTTCAGACTGTTTGCTATTCATATTCTCATCCATAAGTATCCTTAAATAACAACTTCTCTTCCCAACAATATACCATTCCCGATTTCGCTTGGATGATCATGAAACAATGGTTCCAAGTCGAGACTGAACTTGATTCTTTTGTTTATCAAGGCCAACCTCGACTTGAAACCATTGTTTCGTGATCACCGAAGCGAATTTGGGAAAGGTCTATCTGAAGGTTTAATTATTAGAAATCTGTGGTAACTTTACCAAAATCAAGGAATTTAAGTACGATTTGAAGGGATATTTCATTCAGCTGTAACCTTAACAACCACATTAGATATTTTGAAATATTCGTAATTCTTATTATTCTTGTTAATTGTATTTTTCTCGCTCTGGACCATCCTCCCGAAGAGGCCGAGTAAGTATGTAGAACAGGATACTGCTACCTGTCTGATCTGAGTCACGTGTGTCTCTGTGATATTAGTCACACATGGTATGGTTACATAGGATTTGTTGACGTGAGGCGTATTTGTTCCACTGACACATTTATATCAAGATATCGTTCCATGTTTTCTTTAGGTATGTATTCGCCGCCATCTACACACTAGAGATGTTTCTAAAGATTATCGCCAAAGGATTTGTTCTTCATTCGTATGCCTATCTACGTGACAGCTGGAACTTTCTGGACTTCTTTGTAGTTATTATGGGGTAAGAAAAAATCATTCACTATTATAGTTTAATTGTCACTGAAAAAGTTAGATCCGCTATAGTGTCTCTGATAAAGAAAAAAGCGATTCAAAGTAAAAGTGAGTGCACGAAAGAGTACGCCAGTGCTACTGAATAAAGTAGTCGTGTTCCGATCTGAAAACTCCCGCCCTTTTCCTAGGTACGTCACTTTGGCGCCAAATATCGCCAATTTCTCTGGGATTCGTACAATAAGAGTTTTGCGAGCTTTGAGGACGATATCTGCCATGAAAGGTATGATTAAACTCTAAATCCCAGGCCAACAAAGACCGGGATGAACAAACCCTTCATTCAATTTACCTTTATAAGTACATTCTTTATTGTGTGTCCACTGTGATATTTTTTTACCTTACTCCCGGGGGGTGGGGGAGGAAGTACTCTACCCGGGTTTTGACAGAGATGTGCCGCCAGAGGTCTAAAAATCTGACCCTAAGACACTCGAGAGTGAAAAATCCATACCCTATTCAAGACAAATTGGGAAAAAATGGATCCTATCTAAGACTCAAGAGAAATGTTATGTACTGTTTAATAAACGGTAAACTTTGTCAACTAGTTAGTGGTAATCCCGCATAGTGAGGCGCTTTGCTGCAATATATTAAAAAAAAAAGTACTCTATCTAAGACACACAAAAACATGAAACTTACGATCTTTTGTCAAAATAGATGCTGTTTAAGACAATTTCGGGTAAAATGTATACCCTGTTTAAGACAGCAAGGCCAAAACCCATACTCCATCGTATAGCAGATATATGGGAGTAACCCCCCCCCCCCCGGACCTTACTCTAATGTTCTCGATTTACGTACAGGTTTGAAGGCAATGGTGAACACCTTACTTCGTTCGATGAAGATGCTCCGTGATGTATTGGTTCTTTTCTTGTTCTTTCTTGCTGTCATGGCTCTCATTGGGCTACAACTGTTCATCGGGGAACTGCGCAACAAGTGTGTGAAGAATTACCCCATTCATCTGAATACAAGCTATCAGGAATATGTCTCTATGGAAGGTATATCATCCTTTAGATGCACTTATTGGACATATCCGTTAGAAATACTACAACTCCCATAATGCAACACAGGTGTTGATTGACTTAAATTTCTTACTTTAGAAAACTGGTACATGATTGACGGTTCACCTGTCATCTGTGGGAACAGCTCTACAGCCATGTAAGTACCTTGAAACTGTAATAACCATAATCGCTTCATGTTTGTGGTCTGAAGATCGTGAGATCACCGTAGGATAATCGTAACATCCTCGTGAGATCATCGTAGGGTAACCGTGGGGCAATCGTGAGATCATGGTGGAATAATCGTGAGATCATCTTTGGGTAATCGTAAAATCATCTTGGGGTAATCTTAAGATCATCGTGGGGTAATCGTGAGATCGTCGTGACATCATTGTGGGATAATCGTTAGATCATCTTTGGGTAATCGTGATATAATCGTGAGATCATCGTGGGTTAATCGGTATGGTCTCGTCTGAAACTCGGGTTTTCCCCCTATTCCTAGTCGTTCAAAATAACACCAAGCTACACTAAAATCAATGACTGTTTTTTCCAGCCCGTGTCCAGCGAACTACACATGTCTTTCACACGTTGGACCAAATCCTGATGATGGATACACTAATTTTGATAACATTGGTTGGGCACTTGTTATGTCTTTTCAGCTACTCACCATGGATTACTGGGAAAATCTGTACAACAAAGTAAGTTAAAAATATTCTTCAATCCTTCTACATCTCTTGTGCTGACATATCACCTATTGCATGGGCAGTAGATAGAATACTTACGCAGAATTTTCCTCTTTTTTATTTATTTTTTCCTTTTCTTTCTTTCTTTTCTTTCTTTTTTGACGCTGCGCGGCCATCTTAAAAGGAAGTGAAGTGAAGTGTAGTGTAGTGTAATGTAGTGTAGCGTAGTTTAGTGTAGTGAGTGTAGTGAGCGTAGTGTAGTGTAGTGTATTGAGTGTAATGGGTGTAGTGTAGTGTAGTGTATTGAGTGTAGTGTAGTGTAGTGTACTGAGTGTAGTGTAGTGTAATGTGGTGTAGTGTAGTGTACTGAGTGTAGTGTAGTGTAGTGTATTGAGTGTAGTGGTGTGCTGAGTGTAGTGGTGTGCTGAGTGTAGTGTAGTGTAGTGTAGTGTAGCGTAGCGTAGTGTAGTGTAGTGTAGTGTATTGAGTGTAGTGTAGTGTAGTGCAGTGCAGTGCACTTACCATTCCATGCTTCAAATTCCAGGTAATTGCAGCTGTTGGTGCGGGATATGTACCGTACTTCATCGCTGCTATCTTCTTCTGTTCTTTTTATCTTCTCAACCTTGTTCTTGCTGTTGTTGCATTATCCTATGAACAAGAAATAAAAGCAGTGGTTAATGAGGTCAGTCTAGATCCATGAAACACAATAATAACAATAACAGTGACAATGATGTATACAGTTGTGAAGGAATGATGGTAGAGTAGGGTATAGAGGATATCTAGAGTTATTTTCGTGGTAAATGGTACATTATGAAGGTATACTAATCAGACAGAAAATCAAATGTGCATGACAAGCAAGTTTTAAGGGAGACTGTTCATAAATACTGAGAACCCAAAGGCTGATGACTGAAACTCTAAATCCTAAATCCAGGAACCGCGGTGGACGAAGGTCTAAAGCCCCACACCTTTTTGTTAAAAGTGTATGCACTATTTAATACCTAGTTTGCGAGGATGTTATAGAAAGGTACTTATAGGTAAGTTCAGTGGGCACTAGGTAGCCTTTGACATGTGGAAATTATAAGTTTGCCTACTCTACAGTGACGAGTATCCGTGTAGTAAAAGACGACCATCATACAGGGTTCGTGACGACCATCATACAGGCAGCCCAGTGAACACCTATAGGGTAGCTGAATCAGTGTATCTGGTTCTCGGTATTTAAGGACAAGTTTCGCTCTCAAGAGTGATTTTCTAATAGTTATTCTATTCTGTGATTTTAGTCAGCGAAAAGAAGAAAAGAAAAGAAAGTTGCAGTAAGTTACCCAGCAGATGAGGAGACATTGAGAATACTACGACCAATTGATAACTCTGTTGCAGCTCAGATACTCGCCATTAAAGCTATTAGAGTCCAGAGAGAAGAGATCAAACGAAACTCTAGTCGCTTAGAGAGGAAGGATTCCGTCTTTAAAACCATTGGCACAAAAGGAACATTCAAGGACGTTCTTGATGAGAAACTTCAAAACGACTCATTTACTCAAGATATGCGACGTTGGCCCAAATTCCAGCGAATTCTACTGAAGATAATTGATCATCCTTCGTTTGAACTCGCTGTCAATGCTTTTATACTGGCCAATACTGTGGTTCTAGCCATGTATCACCATGGCATTGAGACACACTTTAAATATATTTTAGATATTATAAATCTGGTAAGTTTAGCAGAGTATTCTATTCTGTCTACTGAATCTCTCTTAACTGAAGTCACCTCGTAATTTTAATAAGTCATGAAACAGATTCAAACCCGCTCGTTTCGCGATTTTCTGGCTCTATCAATCATATCCTGTGGTGTTCCGATTTCAAACATCGTTAAAGGCCTCTTTACACTTAGCAATTTTGTCGCGCGACTTGAGCTGCGATTTTATGGCAATGTAACGCACCAATTCGAACAAGCTCGAAATTTAGTGTGAACAGGCGCGATTTAGTTTGCGATAAATTCGCCATTGAAATATTTTGCTCAAGTCGTGCGAATAATTGCTAGAAGATAGAAGATAGAAGATTTTGTAGTTAGAACAATACTCAAAGAATGATGTGAGTGTCCAGGATTGAAACCTTTGAACCTAAGCGATTGATATAAGTCTGTTGATGACATCTTGGTTTTCAAATGTTTCAAGTTATATAGAGCTTTCTATTTCTTTTTTTCAGGGTTTTACAGCAATCTTTTTCCTCGAGATGGTGATCAAACTGATGGCAGTTGGGTTGTTGGACTATATTAAAAGTAGATGGAATCTGTTTGATGGTTTTGTGGTCGTTATGAGTTTGATTGATACGACCTTTGAGTTGGCCGATTTCCGCGAGTCTTCGGGCACGAGTATATTCAGGACGTTCCGTTTAGTACGTAATCTACTACTACTACTACTAGTCTAATAATAATCTACGATAGACATGTATATATATATATATAGAGAGAGAGAGATACTCGTTCAGTAAAAGACGGGCCAGCCTAATGTATCATCTTATTTGGATATATTTTCAGGTTCGTATAATGAAGCTGGCGCAGTCATGGAAGACAATGGGCAAGCTACTTGCAACCATATCCAATAGCGTTGGACCAATTGGAAATATAACTCTTATTCTAGTTCTTATTATCTACATCTTCGCTGTTATGGGTATCAAAGTGTTTGGTAACACCTACACTATGGACGTCTTTCCTGATGGGATTCCACGGTGGAATTTCAAAGACTTCTGGCACTCGTTCATGATGGTCTTCAGGATCTTGTGCGGCGAGTGGATAGAACCTCTCTGGGATTGTATGAAGGCTACCAACCCAGGTGCTATTCTGTTCTTTATTCCTGCCTTTGTCATCGGAAACTTTATCGTAAGTATTTCCCATTAACCTCTCGGGGTTTTAATGATTTTGACCAGTCTCTAAGAAATGGATGAAGCTAGTGATATATTGTAACATCTCTTTTCAAGAAAAGATTTGCGCTTCACTTTTTCATCCAAACATTATGGCTGTTCTCGTGATTGTTTGCCTAAAATATAAGTGGTAATCTGTTGTCTCATCAGGTTTTAAACTTATTCCTGGCCTTATTACTCAACGCATTTGACAGCGAAGATGATGATGACCAAAGCGAAGGATCAGAAAGTGAAGACAAAGAGCCAGTGTTACAAATGTTGAAGAGAAAGCTTACCACGACACGACAGTGGGTGATAGCGGTGTCCCAAGGGCAACCTAAAAACGCAGCGAACGGTTCAGCAAAGAATGAAATAAACGCAACAAACGAAAGAAAGGTTTCAGTGATGGTAAAGAAAACTTCCGTGGAAAGAAAAGTTTCAGTTATGTCCGAAGCAGGTTAGACACACTGTAGTTTCATGCTGTTATCATTTTACTACTGGAACTGGAGGTTAACTCTAATTGAAGACTGAATATACTACCTGGGAATCTTTCATAGGAAGTTCAGTTACGTTAGCAAATACTGCAGCACCTGGTACAGCTAAGAAGACGACGAAAGGAGAGGTGGTGATCACAGAGTGTTTTCCCGAGTTTCTAATGGCGCCATTCCATGCCCTGCCATGGACCTGTTACTGGTGGTTGAGGTTCAGAGGTCATGTGCGTTGTTTTGTGGAACATCGCTTCTTTGAATGGTTTATACTGTCACTAGTGTTCGTTAGTAGTCTCGTGCTGGTAAGAAATCGTCAGAAATAATCTGTTTTATATTATATATAACCTGTTCAAGCGCGCCGTGCCCAATTTGGCAACCGCTTTCCGTCCAAATGCAGGCACAGTCTTTGTTTCCATACAGCTTGAGACACAATTACTCCTTGAATATGTTTACTTTAATACTCTTCAATAGAAGACGCTTTAGAAAAGCAGTAAAGTCCACCCGCCGTGCACGCTCCTCCTCCTAGCAGTGAGTGCCAGTGGCCTATTCATCAATTGTGTGGGTTTTTTTGTAGGTTTTTGAGGACGTCCATCTCAAAGACAATCCCAGACTGACTTTCATCCTAGATACACTGAACTACATCTTCGCCATCATCTTCGCCATTGAGTTTGTTCTCAAGATTTCTGGACTGGGAATCGTGGAGTTTTTCTCCTCTTTTTGGAACTTCTTGGACGCTTTCATTGTTGCGGTTAGTGTTGAAACCCAATCACGTTTTCAGACTGTCTAAAAGGAATACCCAAGAATAGGCCCCTAAGAAAAGAATCTCAACTCTAGAGAACCAGAAACCTATTGTCTTGCCCTCCAAATTCAGCTGCATTCCGACGTGCTGCAAGGGGCCTATTGAGCTGTATAATGTGTTTTCTTATTTCAAATATTCAGAAATAGTTCTTATTATAGTTGAGCCCGCAATGAAGTAATCTTTTGTTTTAAGAATCATTTAACTGAGGCTATCGGGTCAATACAATTGCTCATTTGCATCTCATGTGCATGTACTTGTAAAAGATCTATTAATTTTTGTGAGTTTTACAATGCATTCGGTCAAGTGCTGCCAGTAAATAAACAAATAATGCTCAAGGGAATGAAAAGAAAATAGCAGATTGGGTCTATTGAGAGCGGTTCTAAAAGTGATATGTTCTGTTTTGGATAGATATCAGTGGCATGCATTGTACAAGACAAGAATCTTGCTGTATTTCGTTCACTAAGGACAGTCAGAGCCCTTCGACCGTTGAGAGCAGTATCAAGACTCGAAGGCATGAAGGTTTGTCGAAGAGTAGTTGGTAGCAACTTCTTTAACCAACCACCAATACTGTAACACTGTATTGACTATATTCAGTGATGACTTCAGACTCACAGAGTTTTTCCCGCCAGGTTGTGGTTAATGCCCTTTTTGCCGCCATTCCTGGTATCGCTAACGTTCTCCTGGTATCCCTTCTCTTCTGGCTGATATTCTCCATTCTCGGTGTACAGTTGTTTGCTGGTTTGTTCTTCAAATGTCTGGATCACGATGGTAACCGATTACCCGTCAGTGAAACTAACAACATGACTGAATGTCTTGCTAAAGGCTACAGATGGGAAAACTCTAATGTTAACTTTGACAACGTCATCAACGGATTTCTGGCGTTGTTCCAAGTTGTAAGTCACATTACCGCGCAACAGTTTGGGGACTGTGCCGTTACTGTGACGGTGTTGTATTCCGACATCTTGATTGGATGAATAATGATATCACGCGCTGTGATTGGTTCAGATGTTGTCATCTTCGTACCGTGACCGTATCTTTGGCTTTGTTTTTTTCCCTAAAATGAGTGACTGTTACTTTTTATTGAAGGGAGGGGGGGGCAGTTAAGTGCGTCAAAAGCTGTTCAGTTGGGATAAATTTCTTGACAAGTTGAAAGAACTTGGAACTTGTTTTACCACACCGGCTTTGCTTTCCATTTCTAGCAAAAATGGCTTTAATACATATATAGCAAGAGAGTTTCGTCGATCGCCGGGTCCAAAGAAAAATTATGACACATTTAGACTACTTACCACAATCCCCTGGGGTAGCCATGACCCTGTGTGCCAGAGGCCCGAGGGGGATTGGTGAGGAAAGGGGTTTATTTATAGTAACTGGAGCTTTGTTCTTTACAGGCAACATTTGAAGGGTGGATGGAAGTAATGGAAGATGCTGTTGATTCAAGAGGAGTAAAGAATCTTAAGCATTACAATCGATATTTACTGACCTTCATTACCGTTGATGCCTGCCAGCTAACCATCTCTCTCTCTCTCCATCATTCCTTTAGTTAAACCTTCAACCAGCAGACGAGAGTAATTTTGGTGGTTATATGTACTTTGTAATCTTCATCATCATCGGCGCGTTTTTTGTACTCAACCTCTTTGTTGGTGTCATCATCGACAATTTTAACACTCTAAAACGAAAGGTGAGTCGGTTGAAATACGGCGTTCTTTCAGATCATCCTCATTGTTCTACTTGTTAATAATAATGTTATTTTGTTTGATTATCATTAGTATGACGAGATGAGCGGAATAGGTATTTTACTTACAGACACACAGAGAAAATGGGTTGACATGTTGAAAGATGCTGCAAAGAGGAAATCCCCGTCACAAGCCATGAGGCCACAGGTAAATACAGTGAATACAGCATTAATGTTCCACAGAGACCACAGATATGTTTTCTCACGTATTACTTGCTAATAACAACTAAACAGACCTTATTCGCTTGCGCGTAATGTTTTCCTAATACAGACCTCTTGGGAATAAGATTCTTTGTTTGAAGTTCATCCATATTAATATATCTTCTCAAGTGTTACCATTAAACAAAGGTAAACCCCCCAAAAGTAATGACACGTGACCTGTAATGGAAAACAACGAATAAGGTCTACTGAACTCTCTCCCAAGACCTTAATTTTGGGTTACAAGTGACGTGCTAGCCGCCATCTTGGATGAATTTAAATTTAGAGAATAAAGTATTTTGTTACACTATCTAACATGGCGGCCATAACCGATTATCCGTCTTCAAGCGTTTCCAACCCAGTGAGCAATACACACGTGACTTGTGCTAGCTGTGTGTGTCTGATATCGTTTCTATGGTTACAGGATTGTTTTCGCGGTGTTTTGTTCGACATCGTGACTGGAACAGCATTCGAGATCGTGTTACTTGGAGTGATCATATTTAACATGCTCATCATGATGTTCCAACACTACGATCAGTCACAGGAGTTCTCTGAAGTCATGAATATCCTTTTTTACAGTTATTAATGGGATACCTGTGGTATCGTGGTGGTTCTCAACTGGCTACCACTCTCAACCAATCAAATAGCGCGAAATTCCACATCATCCAATCACAATGCTTGATTAATCATGACGTCATGAGCTTCGCACTCTTCTCTATAACTTTGAGCATCTAAGAACAGATACCTATATGTCTCTGCATTCCCGTGGAGTGGTAACCCTGGGTACCAGAGGCCCGAGAGGGATTGGAGAGGAGAGGGCAAAATATTCTTGATTGTATATATGTTCGTCTCATTAGTGGAGTATTTTCTTTAACCAGCGTCGTGTCATTGCGTATGCGCGGCCATTACAGTATTTCAATCGTATCTTCACAGCCGTTTACATCGTGGAACTCATCGCTAAACTTATTGCTCTTCGTGTTTATTATTTCAAGAAAGCTTGGAACATCTTTGACTTCATTATTGTAGTATTTTCTATTGTTGGTAAGTTTAAATCTACGCCAGAGCAGACAGATAACGCCTAGGAATCGTGCTGCGGTGCTACACCTTTTAATCAAATGGCATTCGCTCCGTCATATCCAGTGGAAAAAGCACTAATGAAATAGCATCAAATGACATTGCATGAATACGAAAGTCATTTGAAAGTCCGATAATTGAGGTCTAATTTCTTTAAAATAAAATTATTTATCAAAAACAACCTACTACTTTTCTTTCTCAGGTCTTTACTTTGATGAAGTGTCAACCGGCGACAAAACAATGGGAAACCCAAGTCTTCTTCGTGTCATACGAATCTTCAGAGTAGCAAGACTTCTCCGTCTTCTTGAGTTTGCTAAAGGTGTTCGTCAGCTTCTTGTTGCCTTGGTGATATCACTGCCTGCTCTGTTAAACATAGGCACGTTATTATTCCTTGTTATTTTCATTTTTGCCATCATTGGCATGTCAACATTCGGCCACATCAAGAAACAAGGCAGCATCGACGATAATGTTAATTTCCAAACCTTTGGGAACTCAATGATGTTGTTGTTTCGTCTTTCAACTGGCGCAGGCTGGAACGATGTTCTAGAATCCCTAATGGTTCAACCGCCCGTCTGTGACCCTGATTATGGCGACGATTTACCTAATGGTGATTGTGGTTTTCCTCTTGGGGCGGTTTTATACTTAGTGTCTTATATTGTTATAGTCTATCTTATTATTGTTAACATGTACATTGCTATTATTCTTGAAAACGTCAACCGTGCACAAGAGTCAGGGGACTGCGTTATCAGTAAAGACGACATTGACGCTTATTATGACAAATGGGAAGCGTTAGTGGAAGGTGGTAAACAGTATGTACCAGCTCACAGACTGTCGGACCTTGTGGCAAACCTGAACAATAAGTTTAAAATCCCTCAGCCAAATGTACATCAGTTGGCTCGTCTGGAAATTCCTATTCGTATTGGTGACAGGGTACATTGCTTTGATCTCCTCAAGGCTCTTGTTCGCCGTTTATTAGAACAGCAGGGAGAGTCACCTGAAACTTTTGACCACATCGCAGTTCGTCTTGAAGCTCAGTTCAAAAAATCCTTCAATAAGAAGATGGTATCTCCAATACCGGGGTTAAACTTGCAGAGCCAACACGATGCTGCGTGTGTCTTACAAAAAGCAACACGACTTTTCCTTGAGCGAAAACGGCGAGACACTCGACACGAGCAGCTCATGATGCTCAAGGAAATCGACAAACGACGAGCTGCTGAAGCCGATTTCTTACAAGGGAACTCATTTCAAGATTATGATTCGTTTTCAGATGACTCAGACCTTGACAAAGAATCTTTATCGTACCATCTGATGTTAAGAAATAAGAAATTTGGATCAGGGTACTTTGAGCAGAAAAATCGAGCCAGATATGATAGCAACAATCGTATATACGGGTTATCGTATAGCAGTTATGATGGGGGAGATACCAGATATGAGAGCAGCAATCGTATATACGGGTCATCCAAAGACAGTACCTATAGCGATGATGATATCGATGGTGGAGAACCCGTGTATGGTAGCAATGGTCGTATATACGGGTCATCGAGAGAAATTAGCTATAACGAGCATAATGGAGATGTTGGAGAACCCCGGTATGGTAGCAGTAGCCGTATAAGCGGGTCATTAAGGGAAATTAGCTATGACGAGTATAGTGATGATAGAGGGGAGTCCAAATATCGGATATACGGGTCCCCTAGAGAGAGTACGTGTAATGTTTATAATCATGAAAGAAGCGATCCTAGATATGGAAGTTGTAGCCGGATATATGGCTCTCCGAGAGAAAGTTCTTACAACTGTTGTAGTTGTAATTGTGGAGACTCCAGGTACGGTAGCAATAAACGTATCTACGGTTCCCCGAGAGAAAGTACTCATGAGTGTGATATCGGAGAAAGAGGAAGATGGCAGATCACAATATAGCATGAACTATTGTTAAAATATTCTGTTATAATCTAACGATATGTTCAGATAGCCTTGTAGCAAAATCTAATCTGGCCCAGCCTGTGTAACCAGACCTGCCAAGACGAAACAAACTCTGAAAATATTTCGGCGACATGTTGTCTAAACAACTGCAAGAATCTGACGAACATTTTTTGTTTATATTAATATACCTTAATATTTACTATTAAATCTATAGCTTACTGTAATAATTTGAAGTTTTGTAGATATTTAGAATAATACTGGAATACAGTGTTGCGAAGAGTTTTTATTCATTACTTGTTTCTCATGGTACCTTGCGCACCCAATTTACACAGGAAGACCAACCAATTAAACATTGTCACACAAATAAATATCATCGATGGTCTTTAATTTAAGACACACAAACACAGAAGAACCTTCGATAATCTGAGGCCTAAATTAAATTATATTAACACTATGTTATTCTAGAGCTTTTTAGCTTCACATCAGCTGCAAAGTTGCCTATTTCATTAACCTGTTTGACCAGTAGATATTCCTTTCTACCTCAGCTCAAGGGCAGATTTCAAGGGATTTCATTCTGAATCATTTTGTATAACGATAAGCAAGTAATCATCACACGGCGCCACCATTATCTCATACTTCCGGGACCTTACTCGTAGTATAGACAGGTCATTCTGCGGGTCCATATCTCGGACAGCACTTCTGGCCAGCGCTGCCAGGGTACGACATGTGTTAGCGTACGTCAGAGTTGTACTGTTATCAAGGTCTGTGCGGACAGGTATCCCATCAGGGTTTACTACGATGATTCCCATCACTCCTCGGTGGTTTTGGATACGTTTTAAGGTCGCTTCGACCAATGCAGACTCTATCTTGGATTGCATGCTAGATGCTGAGAGTCAGAAAGAATTAGAATTATGACTTGACGAATATATTAAAAAAATTATATTAGAGTTTAAGAGTACAACAAGGCAGATCTTTCCCTGTTCCATCTTCTTTTCTTCACTTTATTTTTCTGTTTTTCTCGTTATTTTATTTTATTTCCCTTTTAGAGAGGGGTTAAATGCCTCGATCAATCACTATTGAACGTCTAAAAGTTGAACGATTAGATAAGAATACGCCACTGGGGGTTTAGAGACGATTATCGATAATTATGCCAATATACATCTGTCTAATATATAAACGAAGCAAATCACTTTTGCATACAGTAGTTAACAGATAGAACTCTGATACAAAGGATTATATAAGGGCCAGATAAAATCATTGTAAAACAAATAAAATAAGAGAGATTTGAAGAAGGCGATTTAGGATTTCGTGATGCGGTGGACCTTGACAACGTTGTGTGTTTTATGATTTTCATAGTTACTGTAGACTGTCTAGCAAATCCATCGAAATATATGCTTATTCTGGCTAAACTTGTTTATAAAACCTCCTATCTGGAAGCTCAGCATGATTTAGAGCTCAACACAAGGTTGATTCAGCTGAGAAAGATAATTTCATAATTCGAGTCTGCTTTTTTTCCTTCATAACAACAAATGGTCCTAAAGACAGGTTGAATTTTTACAAATCTGTCCTCTATTCTAGTTCATTAATTTTCCTCCCTCAAAATCCTTTCTTGTTACTCGTACCGTAATAGATTGATGAATTATTCTCACCTGCCTTCTCTTTTCGTGTTCAACGTTGGTGGTACTTGTGCCACTAATGATGTCACAGTTTCTGATGTCCAAGGTGACGCCGGTTTCAAACAAAGACTTTACAGAAGCCCGGGAGACACAAGCAATACGAGAAACTTCCAAAATTTAAAGTATAAAACCCCAGTTCTTTTAGAGAAAATTCTCAGTGTAAAGTTCTCAGAAGTCCATAGTTTCAAGGTGAAGCTGGATGTATAAACTACAAACTAGTTATAGTGAATACTAAGGACGAGCTTTGATAGGATTATCTGTAAGTGAAGGTTGATTATGACTGAAATAAGCTGGTATCCCATGGGAAGGATTACAATGTCAAACTTAAACACAATAATAATAAAAATAATAAGAAGAAAAGGATATAGATTTTTTTAATCATCCTATAACAACAGGCCAGGGAAAGGATTACGGCTGAACTTTATGACCAACAATTAAAAAGATTTTTGGGCAAGTGTATAGACAACATTGAATTGGCCTTTGAATCTTGATAATAAAAGGCATAAATTATTAATTTTTTTTACCTTGCAAAAACTAAATTAAAGAAAAGAATAATGAATTATATTTTTTTACTTTTAAATCCACGCCACTGTATATCAACTCAATCTTCATTGTACTGAGGACTTGGTTACCTCACTTGAGAGTTGTACAGCAACTATAGTCCATCCCAGGTAAGTAATGAGAAGGATAAACCAACATATAAACCCACCATATACTATCTATACATATATACACACAATTAAAAAACTTGGTAAAAACTCACATAAAACATTCACATAAAATGACGTTATGTAAAATGTTACAAAAGGGAGCCAACAATTGCCCCTATCAAGAAGAATTATAGTTTTCATTCAGTTTTGTTTGAAAAGTTAATGATTTTTCTGCTGATTTTGTAAAATTCCTTAAGTACGTGAGCTTACTATTATTACTTTTTAAAGTTTCTTCGGAACAACTTCTTAGGACTTCCAAGGATTGTACGCTTATTTTGTAAATACAATAACACAGTAGCAATTCGACACAAGAAGTGATTTGAACTAGATAAAGAACTAAATAAAGAAGACGAAAAGTCGATGACTTTCGTTACATATTTCAGTAGAAATTTTTGTTGCATTTTTTCGAGGAAAAAGATGAATGTTTTTTAAGGTGTAAAAAGTGAATTTATTCGGTTTTTACCTCAGTTCTAAAGATTAGATATATAGCTATGTCATATGCTATCAGACTGTAAATAAATGTGTGGTAGGTTGTGTGAATACAAATCAAACTTATAGCTAGACCGCTTGTAATCACTAGCATTGCACGCACTGTACTATACGCACTGTGGCCGCCATTAGTCGAAAGGAACTGAAGAACGGCTAATTGAAACTGTTGGACTTAAAGGTGCGGTAATACGGGCAAGCTGTCACGCAGCACTGTTTCGTTGCAAGTTGCAGCGTAAATATTGCTCGTATTACCACTCCGTGTGCAACAAATTTTCTTTGTTGCGAAGAGTAGAGATGGCTTCTACTTCGTGCAACAAAGAAAATTTGTTGCGTGCGGAGTGGTAATACGAGCAACGTTTACTCTGTACTTTGCAACGCAACAATGTTGCATGACAAGTTGTTGTCTGTATTACCACACCTTAAGGTTACTGGAGACCTTCACGGGTATGTTTCGTTTAAAACTCTCTCTACGCAACACTTTCAATAAAACTCTAGAAAACTATATATCATTTTAAACGGGTCATATGATAAAGATTACGAAAAATAGATTTTTTGAGAGTGATTTCTAAATCTGAAACGATGGCTGAGCCTTAAACGCGAATCGGGTTCGTTCCGTAGTTGTGAATTAATAGACATGGCGTTTGCGCGCATGTCGAAAACAAATTCACTATGTAAATTAGTGAAAGATAAACTACAAAAGTGTGAGCATTTTTTGATTTTTTGCTTTGATAAAAAGTTATCAAACTTTAAAGTTTGAGTTTCGAAAACTTTCCATGTCCGTTGACGTTTTACGGCATAAAAGACGAAATAATCAAAATTTCGAAAATCGCTCACACACTTTTGTTTGTCAATACCTATAGATGCTTTCTGCCAAATTTCATTTAGATTGAACAAAACTGCATACCCTATTAATTCATTTAAAGAGAGGGAATTGTCGTAAAATCGATCATAGAGATTTCAAGCTTTAAAGATTTGGGCGACTTTCACACCTCGTTAAGACGTCTGTCAACAGACAAATACCGCCAGCCAACTAGAAACGAGGACCAGAGGGATCAATAGAGTGTTGAAAAACGATCTGAAATTTGCGCGGGAAAACATGTATGAGTCATACTTTGTTTGCGATCTTTCTTCTCGTCTCCGTTCCGTCAGAAACTGCGAAGAAAAGCTACTAAGGCCGACAATTCGCTACTTTCGCTTTCGCTGTCGCTATCGGTTAACTCATCATCTTCGCTTTTTTGGGTTGATTCGCCTTTTAACAGCTTGAACGAACTAGCACTGTTTTTTTTTTTTTTTTTTTTGCTGAGTTGACTCGTCGTCGTCGTCGTCAGAGTAGCTTTGGCCATGAGCCTTGAACCACGAACCTGCTAGCTAGTTTTATCTTCTTTGGTCCAGGTTTTTTCTTGGTAGTACTTCAGGGGCTTCTCTTTTCTCTTTTTTTTACGTAGTTTTTCTAAGTCAGCATCGAGCGCGAGATCCCGTGTTTGAGCGTGTTTGTAGCTGTGCTTCTCTGTAACCGTGTACGACAGCAAACATTCGAAGACCCGGATGTCGTTACGCGGGAAAAAACGCACAGGGTTACCGACACTAGTCTAATGGGATTAAAGAAGATTACTACACCTTCGGTGTTTGTTTACCTTTCCTACAAATTATGTTTTTCAAAATAACTCCCGAAATATTCAATAATTTAAAAATATTTTTGTTTAGAAAGATAGATCAGCATACAAACTTTTATATCCTTTAATTTTATTTAAAAAAAAAAAAAAAATAATAATAATAATAAAACAGCTGCCTGTGTTATTACAGATACATACAGATGAAATGCAAATGAGCTATTATGCATTGTATTGACCTGATAGCTTCGATTGAATGATTCTTAAAACAAAAGATTATCTCATTGCGGACTTAGCTGTAATATCAGCTATCAAAACTACATCAATGAAAATACATGTGTTGGTGTCTGTTCTGTCAGAGAATTGTCAAAATCAGCTTTCAAAAAAAAAAAAAAAAAAAAAAAAAATTAGACAGCTCCTTTTTGCTAGTCTAAACAAATTCGGATATAACGTTGGTATCCTCCAAATTAACCAAATATAAGAAGTTGACACTGACTAAAAATTTAAAAAAAATTTTTTTGGTCGTTTCGATTTTTTTCAAAATATTGTTATACAATTTTATGTATTGTAAAAGAACATTTATAATTGTAATTTCTTTCTCCTTAAAACGGTTTATCTATTTTGATATAAGTTTCAATAAATATAGATCTTACATCTGAAATCTTCATCAGCAGATGTAAAATATAGATGGAGTCCTTGTGCTAAGCCAACAATGGTCTGGACGTTTGTTTTTGGAAGCTTGGCATTCAATTAAAAACGAATATATTCACGTGCCGAACGTTTGTAGAGTTTTAAGTAATGTTCAGTAGGAAAAGGACTCCATTTATATTTTACATCTGCTGATGAAGATTTCACATGAAATCGAAACGTCAAAAAAAAAATATATATATATATATATATAATAATTTTTAGTCAGTGTCAACTTGTTATATTTTTGTGTTTTATAAAGATGCCTGACTGTAATCCAAGTATTTCCAAATTAACACCTTTCAACTAAATTTTCATTCTAATATATAATCATTAGCTTTATTCCTGTTTCATTATCTGCTTAGTTTCTTCTTCACTTTCTTAAATTAATTTTTGCTTATAAAAAAACATAATAATTTTACTATAGCGATTTGTATTATACAGCAATTTGTCACCAATGACCCTCCTAGATTAGCTAGTTTGCTACATGCAGGTGGTGTGTAATATGGTGTGCAAATATATTGTGTGCAAATATAGTTAAAGTTTTGAAGTTGAAGTATTTTACTTATTCCATTCATTCTAAGAATCTAAGAGGGACCGTGAAGAGAACTAAAAGACCGACGTGGGGTTCAAACAAGGTGGGAGTCTCTTTCTGTTTATTATTATTATTTTCTTTTTTTTTTGGGGGGGGGGGAGGGAAGAAGAGAGGAAAGAGGTCAAATAGTATATATTCACGAGATAAAAAACGTGCAGTTAGAAACTCTTCAGTACTAGTAGCACGATTCGTACAGCTGTAGTAAATGAAAGATTCTCATGTTAGCTCATTTCTCAGCGATATTTCGAGCCAAGAACGAAACCCTATAGTGGCGGATCAGCTGGTATGCACCATGAAACAACCAATCATGAAGTGTGTTCTTGGGATGTTTTACGGGTTATTGGTAAGTGACATTTGTTAAGAATTTGTCTAGAGGGAAGGGAGAATGGATGAACAAATGGGAAAAGTGAAAGCGGTGTAGTATTTCCAAAGAAAATGTATTCTCTGAACTCGAGGTGAATAGCGGTGGAAAATATTTACCGAGAGGCGCCAAGCGTTAAGTTAAATATTCCTAAAACCGCTATTCACCGTCAGTGAAGAGGATAATTGTTTTCGTATATACCAACTTCACAACCCAACACTAGGATTCTAGAAAAAAACAATTCGTTGAGTAAAAATACAAATTTATTTTGAGAGAAGCTATATCCCGAGCTTGGCAAGTAGATATGGTCTCAACATTCCGAGATAGCGAGCCAATAGAATCGCTCGATCTTGCGAGGTTGTGTAGTAACGACAATTATCTCGAAATGCTGCTTTCATTTTACAGATTTTACCAACGAAATCTTCATGTGTCACGTACCAAGGTAAGTAACAGGACACTAGCTGCGCCATTTTGAAATGTAACCGAGCCTGGATAATAGGAGCGCGCAGACTGGGGTAACCTAGCAAAAACCGAGCGTTTTCTGTGGCATTCTGAAATCATTACCGGGATTAGAATAAATGTTAAATGATCAAAAGGGAGCATTGTTAGTTATTTGGACTTTTAATCATGTTGGCTTGACCTCAAATTAGGTTCCGTTCTTTACATTACATTAAAAAAACAATCATTTTTAACTGCCTAAGAGTTATTCTTTTTTTCGATGTATCTCTGCATTGCAGATGTAGAAAGCACTTTTTTGACAGCGAGTCATTTCTGGGACTTCGATCAACAACTGAGCAAAATCAAAGACCGTAAAAGTAGTATACAAGTCTCACTACACGGAGACATCGTAGCATCAAAATCTCCTGTTAACAACGGTATTTTCCTAAACGGAGCGGAAAGTGCTTGGGTAGACCTGAAACTGCAGTCAGGCCAGGGTTCTTGTCTTACTGATCCATTTAGCTGTAGCCAATTGACTGTGGCTAGCCTTATCAAGATAACTAACAGGCCAGTGCCACAAGGAAGCAAAATCATTATCGAAAGCGAAATATTTGGCCCTTATGGTAACGTGAATGAAGGTAAGAGCTGATCCGTCTGTCTGTCCATCCGTCCTTCCGTCCGTGCATCCCTTCGTCCGTCCGTCTGTCTGTGTTTCTTTCAATCCGTTCGTCTGTCCGTCTGTCTGTCTAGCAAACACATCACACAGGTTTAAGAGTGCTGTAGTTGTCTGTTCTGTCTATTATTTCCTTAAGTCTTTTAGCAAGAAATTTCAGTCTAAGAGTGTCTATTTATCATAGCAAACAGACCAGGTGTAAGAGTGCTCTATCACCAGCCAGCTAACACAATGAGTGTACATGTTATTGGTCAGACTATGCAGTGTAAATGTGCATTCAGTTGGTCAAGAAATCGCTGGCTGTTTCTGGTATTCACATGGGCACCGTCGGCTGTTAACAAACTGAACGTTTATCTAGACGGTAACCGTGTGAAGAAAGAATACAGCTGCTTTAGTAAAGAAAGCAAAGAAACAGGACCAAACAACTACAGACTGGGGTACGAGCTTCACCCAGTAGCTTGGTACGACATGTTGGCCATTTGGGATCAAGTAGTTCCTATTAAAGATCTGAAAAAACTGAATACACTGATCAAAGGTAACGGTGATTGATCGAGGGAATGGGAAAAGATTGAAATGGAAAGTGAGAAAGAGAGATGAAAAAATGGAAAGGAAGTGAAGAAAAGAGGAAAGAAGAATTGTTCAGACCATTTTCTGCACGTAAGTTTGATTATCGGCAATAAACCATTTGCACTAACAGGTCACGTGACCACAACCCCTTAAATCAAGCACCAGTGTCAAAATGAACTCCAGAAATGGAAAGAGCATCTCAGTATTAGTAAGAAGGTGAAGTTTCGGTTCATAATGTTTCACGCAGGAAACTTTTCCATACAATATTTCCTGCCATTTCTCCTGTTTCAAACATTTTGAGCTGAAACTTCACCTTCTTACTAATATTGAGATGCTTTTTTCATTTCTGGAGTTCATTTCGACACTGATGCTTGATTTAAGGGGGTTGTGGCCACGTGACCTATTAGTGCAAAAGGCCTATTGATTCCTTTTTCTTGTTTCCTAGATAAAGGCGGAGAAACCATCCTTTCTTTATCGCTCAATTTCCCTGGATTAACGTGGAATTCAAATTATAAAACAGCAAGTAGTTCAGAATATACAGACTTGAAACAAAAACTGCTCAACAACGTAAGAAAAACATAACTTAGTTTTAAGTTATTTCAGTTCAAATAAAAGTAAAAGTCGAAATGGATTTTCAAACAAACCAACGAGCGAACGAACGAACGAACCGCAATGTAAAAATCAATATTTTATTACTATTTATAAATATTGGTCATAACAGGTGACATTTGTAGAAGGCATGAAGGGACTAAAGTATTTCCAGAACACTCAGCTCGTTTCATTTCAGTAAGTAATAATCGACCACATAACGATAGCACACTCCTTCCTAAAGAACGCGTTCCATTTGTCCGCGTTAAGGAACAAAGGACTCTGGGTAATATTAATAACCTGTTTCTGATGGGCTTATACAGCACTACTCTCGGTCTTTTAGAGAAACTCTAATAACTTCAAGTAGCTACGTGAGGGCCAACTTGCGAATCAACTTCACCGCTCTGAGGTACGAAGCAGTTATCGAACTGCAGGAGATACTAGACGACATGATCATTGGAGGTCAGCGGTCTGAGATAGCAGCCTGCTCATCAGACGATAACTGTAAGTCTCTAATATTCTTAATATTATTAACTAATCACGTGATGTATACGATTATGTACCTTAAGAAATATTTTTTAAACAAAACAAAAAACAAACAACAAACAAACAAAAACTAGGCACGACCATTTCTGTGCACCACAGGTTCCCTATAAAATAAGTCATCATGACTTTCGACTAACCGGCAACTGAAATCGTAGTTTTTTGCAGTATACCAACGGACGTCAGAGTTGGTTCAGCTAGCGCTACAGCTCTTGTGGTGCGATGGAAGACGTTCACTAACGAGTTTGATAACAACGGCTACTACAGTCATCACAGGTTCGTCTACAATATTAGTAGTACATCGAACGGTACTACAGTCTCTAGTGATACTCTGTCCAGTGGAAAAGCTTTTATTTTTGGTCTCAAGCCTTACACTCACTATTGTGTTCGAATGGCTATCGAGAGTTTTAAGGCCAGCGGTTTCTTCAGTAGACCAGAATGCGGCAGGACATTACAAGCAAGTACGTTGTCATTACTAGTCATTTACATATACTTTAAAAATTTAAATTTAATTTAGAACCAGTTCTTTTTTGAACTGAGAATGCCGAAGAATATAAAGTCATTTCCCATTCAGACCGCGTGCCATTTCCTTGAATATTATTTTTTCCTTGATAATTAAAGCTGGAGAAGTTTAGTGCGTAATATAATTGTTTTAAAAGCCTTTAATTACGCACTTAAATCCAAGACAGTACACGCACACAACCTTTAAGGTCATTATTCCCATTATTTCATGCAGAACCCAGTATCCCTCCAATCATCCTGTCTGCCTACAACACAAGTCACGTGAGTATATTCGTGGAATGGAACCAAACGATCCCACGTCATGGGTGGAACGGCATCCTGATTGGCTACCACGTCCACTGGGGAGTCGGAAGAAAGGATTTTGGGCTCAATGATTCATTTTACAACATAAAAACAGGTCTTAAGCCATATAGTTTGTACAAGATCAGTGTCAGCGGTAGGACCATTAAGGGAGCTGGAAAATCAAACTCTGTTCAAGTTAGGACAGCAGAATGGTGTAAGTATGACAAGCGACAGCTACTAACTATTTTTCATACACTTTTGTCATGCTTTTTGGCAGGGCCATTAGTAGCGGCGACGGAAGTTGGTATCCTGTTCGTAAACCCGAGATTTTATCTCAGCACTTGGCTTTATTGAATGTATTTCCGACTAAATTTTGAATTATGGGTCATTTCGTATTATTGCGTTACATCTATTTCAAAATGCAGCATTGCATCTTGGAATTGTTTGGGTCCAAATAGAGTACTGTTTCCATTGTCGTCCACAGACCCTTCTAATTTCCCATTGAACATCCAAATCTTCAATACCAGTCAAACGAGTATGAAGGTCACGTGGTCAGACATTCCTCTTCAAGATCGTAACGGTATCATCAGGGGATATACAATCGATTTTTATGATATGGACTTTGGTAATCTTGTGGAAACAATTACAGTTGCACCCACCGTCAAAGAGAGAGAGTATTATAATCTGACTATCTACAACACGTATGGTGTGCGAATCAGAGGGTTTACTATGGTGGGTGACGGGCCTAGCAATAACTTGACGTCAACTGTGGCTATAACTGAAGAATGGGGTGAGTTAATGTTAACTTAACTGATAGCCAGACAGACTAACGGACAGACAGAGAGACTAACGGACAGACAGAGAGACTAACGGACGGACAGACAGACACACAGCAAAATTAGTAGCAAGACTGGGGGCTGCAAAAGGCATGAAAATAGAAAACGTGTTGTAAATCTTCCAACTGCACAGTGCACCATGTATAAAGCAACGTTACGTAGCTACTAGTAATAACCGCCATTTTCTTTTTGTTCTCATTCTAGTTCCAATACTCGCTCCTTCAAACCTGGTTGGTCATAACCTCAGTGCTCACTCCATTCTCATCCACTGGTATTTTGACTCTAACATTCGCAACGTTCTAGGTGTTCTACTAGGTTTTCGAATTTTCTGGAATGCAGCAGATAATGAGCCAGACTTCAAGCCCCGCATTATTAACCTTAAAGGAGAGGTCAACTCTTTTCAGTATGATGGTTTGTGGCCATACACACGGTACAATCTGTCTATAGCAGCCTTTACTCGGATGGGGCATGGTGTAGTGAGCCAACCATTGATTGTGAGAACTGATGGGAAAGGTGAGCCATATACATTACATCATTTGGTGGGATCTCTGAGATTTTGTTTTTAAAAAAAATCTATTAAATTACGAAGGCTCTTCTTCCTTCCCCGTTTCCCTGGTACATCAATTATCTTGTTTGTTTAAATTCGCATTGTAGTATTCCCCTAGTAGTTTTCTTATTGGTCGAGAGCACGTCATGTGGCGGGCGTTAAATGTATCGGGTAAACAAATTTCACTGTTTCCCGGCTCGAAACCAGTCAATAAGTGCTCATTATTACTCTAACTCCCCCATGTTTCCTATTTCAGCACCAGGCCTTCCTCCATCTAGTATCAAAACCTACAACACAAGCTCTACTAGTATTCACGTGACCTGGGGCCAAGTTGACAGGTATTACCACCACGGTATCTTATTAGGGTACAAGATTGTTGTGAGTGAGTTATTGAACCCTGCAGTTACTATAAATAGAACACTTTCTCTTGGATTCAACACTACTTTCACTGGTCTGAAGAAATTCACAACATACGTCATTAAAGTCATGGCGTTCAACAAATATGGCGATGGAGAGTATGACATGGCTATCACTACCACAGACCAAGATGGTGAGAAACTCGTATCCAACTTCCTTTTCTACAAGGACTCCTCTTTGAATCCACAATTTCAATATTTTAAAAAACTTTGTAATCAAGTTTGATTTTTTCCCCAGTTCCCAGTCAACCCCCGATATTTGTAAAGGCGTGGAACGCAAGCTCAACAAGTATCAACGTTTCTTGGCAACCGATCAATGACAGTTACTATGAACACGGCGTGTTGCTAGGTTACGTGTTGACTTATGGTCGCGTAGACGGAAGAGGAGCGGTGACGAACGCTACAGTTGGCCCTAGTTCACTATCTAAAATTATTGTGGGACTAGATAAATATGTCGCGTACAGCATCACTGTACAGGCTTTCAATGTTAAAGGAATAGGAACAGTCAGCCCGCAAGTCTTCTGTACAACGGATGAAGATGGTAAGACCTCCTCCTTTTAGTCATGACCTTTTCTGAAATAGGGTGCTCAAAGCATTCTGGTCTAGATCATGCCTTATATGGTGTTGTGAGTAGCGACGCTAGACCATAATTGTTTTGACTTTCCCTTTTTCGTGCGATGAAAAGGTTAAAAATTGAAAACAAACATCACCATCGACTTATGGGCTCCCTGTGAGTTGGTATTGGGTGTTGGCGTTCCTTTAACATGAATAAACTTGTTTTCTAGTACCTGATTACAGTCCTCTTAACCTTGGAGGATTTAACATCAGCAAAAGCAGCATTTTTGTAAAGTGGGACCCAGTTCCAGCGGACGGCAGGAACGGAGTGTTACTCGGATATCGACTAATGTACAACATCAGCAAACAAACGTCATCCAAATCATCTCGCAAACGACGTTCCGTTAGCGCTGGCTCCTTTACAGCTGTTTTAACGCCGGAACAAAAAAACTACACAATATTGGGTCTTCTTCCTTACACCATGTACAGCATTGCCATTGCTGCTTATACGAGAAAGGGCGTCGGGCAATGGAGTCCAGCGGTACTCATTAGAACGAATGATGAAGGTACGCACTAATTGTCTGGGAAAAGACACTAATAAAGGAGGAGTTCTGAGAATGAATAGGAAACGATAGAGACACACTTTTCTTTCCTTGTTATCCTTTTTACCACCACGACTTTTCCTTCACTACAGACCCTTGGAAAGGAAAACGAACGAACGAACGTTTTCTTCTTCTCCTGAAGCACCCGATGGACTGACATACTCTTTCTCTTCTCTAGAACCGCAGATACCACCTCCATACGTAACGGCTCGTAACACCAGCTCAACTACAATCAATGTAACATGGTTAGCCATTCCCCCTGTGCTGGTTGCAGGCGTACTGAGGTCATACCTGATCAAGTATAAAGAACTGGACGAAATTGGAAACAATGTGACGCACCGAATGATAACAGTTCCTGTGACGCAGCTTAGCATCGAACTCACTGGCTTAAACAAATATACCAACTATGGTATCACTGTTAGGGGAGTCACTGTAGACATAGGGGTGGAGAGCTCACCAGTTATAGTCAGGACTAATGAAGACAGTAAGTATACTAACTATAGTATCGCTGTTAGAGGAGTCACTGTAGACATAGGAGTGGAGAGTTCACCAGTTATAGTCAGGATTAATGAACAAATTTTACAAGATCATTATGTCTAAAAAAGCAACGATGCAGTAGTCCAGTCCAGTCTTGACATGACAAGATAAAAAAGAAATTCCTTTTTCTTGTCTTATATTTTCATCAGCTCCAAGCAAGGGACCACAGAACATCACATTACTACAAACCAGTTACTCGAGTCTCAATGTGTCCTGGGAACCAATCCCCAAACCCTTCATCCACGGGATTCTAAGAGGACTGGTGATAGTGTACAAGAAAACAACCGAATTCCTGACAGCAATAAATAATACTCTGATGTTACCGCCGAACGTGACGTCATATCACGTGACTAACCTAGAGCCCTCTACTAACTACTCGTTTTGGATGTTTGGTTATACATCAGTGGGAAATGGAACGGCTACTGAAGTGGAATATGGTGTTACCGATGAACATGGTGAGTCACATCATGTGACATGGAACCTGTAATTCCGGTTCCTTATTTAGATTCCCTGTCACTCGTGTGTGATTTGTACCTCTCGTTTGAAGTGCCCAATAAGCCTCTTGCCCTTTATGTATCATTTGTACCTCTCTTATTTAGTTCCCACCAAGGCTCCTGTCGCTCTTGCTTCATGTGTATTATTTAGTGCCCAGTAAAGCTCCTGTAACTCGTTTATCATTTGTACTTCTCTTATTTAGTGCCCAGTAGCGCTCCTGTCACTCATGTGTCACTTGTACCTCTCTTATTTAGTACCCAGTAAGCCTCCTGGTAACATCATAGCCATCAACTTCACGAGTCATAATTCAATCAACGTATCTTGGTACCCAATCCCTCGCGGCTTCGTGCACGGTGTTTTGCGAGGTTACCGTGTTTTGTATAGGAAAGTCAAGGACCAGGGTGAAGAAGTCAGTGGACTACAGATGAATTATACAGTCGAACCTCAGGTTTTATCCACGATGATTGAAGATCTGGATTATTATGCAGTACATGAAATACAAGTCCTTGGGTTTACAATAAAAGGAGATGGAGTAACCAGCCAGCCGGTCCGTGCTGGTATGTAATTCTAGCGAATAGTACAGTATTTTAAGCAAATTTCATAGTAAGAGCGGTTAATATCGTATCAAATCTTGCTCTTTTTCATTGTTCTTTTTCTCATTCATTCATTCAACTATTCATTTATTTATCAGAGACGTGTCGATGTTCAAGGGAACTGACCACTTCATGGTATACGATGGAACCTTACGTCACCCATAACCAGTCCACCTCTGCCGCTTCTGGCTTGATTCCCTTAATCCTTGAGCCCATGGTCACCTCGTGCTGCGGTAATTGCTATAACGGTCACGGACAAACAGATATCAATTTTCTCTTCGATGGTCAAAGAAACGATGCACAGAAGCCAAACGAACCGCAGCTTCTGGTCCAGGACACCGACCTAACATTTCCTGTGTATGGTTTCCATGGTAAAACATCACATGACATTTATGGTTACGTCAGCTTGGTGACGTCACCTGGTGTGGTGTTTATTACACCCAGAGAAGAAATGACAGCCGTCATGTTTCAAGCAACGTTAGAAAGCTGGCCTCTGATTGCATTGATGGTTGCCATGGTACTTTTGGCTGGAATTCTTACATGGATGTTAGACTCCAAGCGAAATCCAGAACATTTTCCACGTCCTTTCATCAAAGGTTCATACGAAGGCTGTTGGCTAGCATTTATAAGCGTCACTACAGTAGGGTAAGTGCCGTCTCTTTGTCTCGTGGGGTCAGTCAGTGTTGAAAAGATCATTGTCATGTTGTATCTTGTTATATTTTAGTTATGGAGATCGTGCTCCTAAAACCTTCTGGGCACGTGTCCTGGCCATAGCCAACATGCTTTGTGGATTCGTATTAATATCTCTGATCACAGGGAACATGAGCAGTGACTTTGTAGTGACAACTGTCATGGCGGACAAGAAGAGTCTTTACAACACCAAGGTTAGACGACATACAACAATAACAGCAGCAGGAACAAACGAAAACACAAAACAACAGCAGCACCAGCATCAACAGCAACAGCTAAAGCAGCATATACATGTAGACAGCATGAGTTTGTTTTAACCTTAACTTGGAGGAATACATATTTATTAATATACTTAATTATTTCACAGGTTGGTGCAATAACGCAATCATTTGAGTATCGTATCGCAGTTCGACGTAACGCGCTAGTCAATACCGGTAAGAGACTTTCCACAGTAATAGGAACACTAAAATCTTGCCGCGCATTTAGTTTTCCATGGGCGTAAGTTCAGTGCAGAGCAAATGATGCGCGTATCTTCACTGCGTGCGCAACAGATATCTTTTGTCCTTTCTCAGAATTTTTCGCAAAAAAAGGTGTGTATTTATAAACACAATCTTTAATAACTTTCTTGCTATCACTAGAATCAGAGTATTACAGCTATAAAGACCTAAGAGAGGCTTTAATATCAGAAGAAGTACAGGGGATTCTTGTAGACTCGTATATTGCGACAGCACACCCGGAACTTTCTACCATGCCGCCAGGAAGCCCCAAAATCACGCGCCAACTGTTACCGTACACCAGTATATATGGGGTTGCACTGGGAAAAAGAACGGACAAACTAGACAAGTGCTTTAACGACTACTTGAAGTTTAAGAAAAATGAAATTTCCAGCACGATTGAAAGGACTCTCTTGAAACCGACGGTGAGTCAACTCAATTATAATACGATACGAATAGAAATATAGAGAAAGAATACTTAGAAGAATGGTCTGTATAGCTGATGATCTGTGTAAGTGTTTATTGGGTGGGAGGGTGCGTGGAGAGAAGCCGGCACCACATCTCACCACACCCCAGTAAAATGCCATTTTTTAATTTTATTTTATTCGCTTTAAAATAAAGAATTGGACATAATGATCTAAGCAAAATAAAGAGTGTTCAGGGTAACCGCAGCAGCGACGGCAACTATACTGTGGGTCATTTCGTTCATATTGCTGTTATTTGCTTCAGGTATCGGAAGAAAGCACAGCTGAGGAAATGTCGTTCACGATACTTGACCCAAGCTCAAAGTATTTTCGATATCTTTACCAATATGTTGGTTTAGCGCTTCTAACTGCAGTCATGGCAGGGTTGGCCTACACGCTTCTATTACGAGGGAAACTATCTCCGAAGCCACTTCAGGCGGGTAAGAAAGATAGCGTGGGAAAACAAAGAAATGACGTTAAGAAAATTCAATTTAGCTAGGAATTAGGAACTGAAATAACTAAAAGAAGATATATCGAAGATCCTTGTTAGTGTATTGTTGATTTCATATTGTGGTCCTTGTGCTTTTGGTCGGCCATTACGTCTTGAAACCAGCTTGAATTTGAAGTTATCAATGTACCTAATTGTATCAGGGGAGGAGAGGGCAGGGGGGTAGTGTAACCTACATCGCTCACAATAACACTAGTTAAATGACTGAATATAGCGAGAGCTGGAGCAGTCTCGGTTATACCCAGACCCCTCTCGGCCAACTCTTTACAGTTGAGAGAGGGTCTGGGAGAATTGTTAATTAAGTTTTGTAATATTCAAAATGGCGTCCACCTCGCTTTGAATCAGACGAGCCAGTCGATGATTAGTTACAGAGGACGCAAAATGACTTAACTGGTGTATTGAGCAATCATCGTCTGACCCAAATCTGGTGAGACGCCATTTTGAATGCTCAAAACTTAAAAATTCTCCCAGACTCTCTTTCAATCCTCTCAGCAATAAAGAGTGGCAGAGAGAGGTCTGGGTAACCGAGACTACAGCTGGGGTGAGCTGGAGTGATGATATAGGATAAGCAGTGACAGGTCGAATATGTTTTTGCCATTGATGTCCGCAACGAAAACTCGACGTCCGGTCATGCAAGTTTTCTTTGATTTCAGAACAACTTGAACGAGTTCAAAGAATAATAGAAACAAAGACAATGATAAAGGAATTTTACGAGAATATTTCGAGTATATATCAAGATATGAAACAGAAATATCAAGAAGAGAGACTTGGATTCTTGAAAAATAAACTCAAATGGAGAAGGTCAAGTTATACATGACCAGTGGAAATTACAAGCTAGATTAGAAATACGACCATGATCTTCACGGTAAAGGAACAGTATGAGTACTACAATTAAATAGTATACCATACAATAAGCTTCCTAATTCTACTGAGAGAAAAGGGGGCCAAAATATACAAACTGCATTAACTAAACACCAAGAGAAAATGAGGTAAGAGAAGAAATCCCTGGTACCCCATCGTATCAGTCCCTTCGTTCTATTTTTAGAACAAGACCTATTGTGTGCCGACTGGCTGTGGGACGTCGCCTCATACGATCTGACCAATCATGTTCCATTCTCAAAATAAATACCAACCTAAAAATAGAACGAAGGGCTGATA